>JACBKR010006189.1:0-14104 GCA_014218235.1 Colocasia esculenta | reverse complement strand
TGTTTCATTTTCTGAGGACAACAGAATGCATGAGCAAACATACAAGAGAAACATGAACATATTCTCCAAGAAATGTTTTACCTGTGCAAGTATATGGATATGAATGTGTGGATGTGGTGTGTGAATGTATGGACCTTTTTTTTCTTTTTTGCCCGTTTAAGACTTTTGTTAGGATATATGTTTTTACCGTCTTTTGATGGTAATGACATATATCGAGCATAAAGTCTTGAATTGTCCTATTGGACAGTCTGTGGATATTTTGATCATATGATGTTCTCCATTATATGTGCTTATGATTGTCTTAAAATTTCAACCGCACCTCCCTACTCTTCTCCAATATACCTGCTAATTTTAACTACTCAACTTTTCACTTGTAGTTTATACGAGTGATCTTTTGAGCAAAGTTAAATTTAGTAAATAATAGTGGTATATTAGAGAAGTGTGGGGAGATGCTATCGAAATTTTAAGACAATAATAAGCACATATAATGGAGAACATCAGATGATCAAAATATCCATGGATGGCAAGATTTGATGTGGGTACCCCATTTTATTTGACAATGTATGTATACAGGTGGATGTACACATGTGGATTTGCTCTTGATACAAGGGAGGTGTTGCTGAATTTTTTACTGAATTCTTTGTTTATGGTTATAGGATATATAGAAATGGCTGGACCTAATAAGACTTGGATGGAACTTGTTAACAATCGAGGAGATCCTATATATCTGAAGGGGGTAGAGTCTTTTTTGGAGTATGCTTTTTGTAACGCCCCGACGCGGAATATCGGAGCGGGATTACAATTATAGTACAGAGCGAGAAAATAAATACAAACCATTACACACCTGGAATAATACTAAATGAACTTCAATTTCATTAATAATCCACCAAACTTCATTACAATCACTAATAGACTAACTATTACATAAACGTATCAGAGCCAAAACTAGGGCTCAGAGTACTTTATTGAAAATCAAACTAATGCATCAGGACTAACTGACTCATTCTATGCTAACTAACTACTAAGCAAATGGTTGCTGAACTGGTCACTCCTGAGCATCATCCTCAGTCCCATCCTCGTGAGTGTGATCATCATCAGACTCACCTGAAACACATTAAATAAAAATGCCGGATGAGCAAATAATGCCTAGTAGGACTTAATATCTCATGATTACAAGTATGGTTTAAATAATTAATGTCTTAACGGCAGGTTAAGTAGAGAGAATAGTCATGTAGATCAAGAAATGATAACGAGATAACAATAGCATCTGGCACAGGGAAAATAGTCAACGAGAATGATAATAGAATGGCCATGTAACAATATATCATGTAAATTACACAACGTGCTCTAGTAACGATAACAAGTGTACTGGTATAGATAGTACTTTGATTGTCATAGATTTATCTTGATAGTATGCTGGCACTGGATGCATGCCGTAACACATCCTTGATCATTGTAACTCCTATGGGCACTGGCACTTTTCAGGCGCTCCTCCCAGGACCTGATCAGGCCCCACTGCGCTGGCATTAGTCATTTCTTTATCTTAGACTATCACAAGAATAGCCAATAGAGTACCAGGAAGAGATAAGAGAGTACTAGATGAGATAGATGAGAGTGTAGTGAGAACGTGAACATATGAGAGGATATAGAGAGCAGATGAGATAGGGTATTATCATAAAATCACGTTAAACATCGATAGTAACGGTTGCACGGACACCATTGCAGGCCAGCAGTCTGATAGAAGTCACCACCGCCCACTAGCCATGCTGTGTACACAGGCTAGATGGTCCAGCGTGATCAAAAGATAAGGAAAGAACACACTAAGGCCATGGATCATACTGATCCCTAAAGTGTAACGGGTTTTAGGGTACAACCAGCTCATCGACATTGGACGTACGCCCAAGCCAAGAAGACTTACGAAGGCCTTAACAAGGAGTCCCTGGCTCAGTCGAGAGTATTTCCGATGGAGAGGTGGTCCAAGTCAAGAGGAAGTGTATAGAAAACGGATCCGTCGTGCCTCGAGTGCTCGAAGGTCGAGGGAAAATGGTAACAGTATTCAAAACTCGCGAATAAAATGAAGACAATTATAGTTAATTAAATAGGGAAATTTAGTCATTTATTACGCTAATTTACCAGATTATTATTGAATAACTTATTAGGGTCAAATGACAATTAATAACGATATGTGTGTGCAAGTGTAAATGAATCATGAGGGTATGATAAATTGTGTTAAAAGCTTTTAAATGATGAGAATTATTTAATTATTGACCAATAATGTTGTTCAAGTTACTATTAATCTTAATAGTGCAAGGCTTAGCTTAAACAAGGGTTAAATGGTAAATAGAACAGGTGTATGTGCACAATTATGAGTTCTAGTGCAAATCTTTAAAATGCGACGGGGGCGCCCGTCGCGACTTACGTCGCTACTGGTCGGGTGGGCGCATTAGGCGAACCAGGCGGCCTAGCCCAGTTTGACCCTGGGAACATGACGACGTAGGCTGTCGCAATCAGATCGCGATGGTTGGCCGACCGCGACCCCTCTGAGGTCGCGACGGGTTGGGCCGTCGCGACTTCAGGGGGGGGCCCAAACGCAGAAAAAGGTGTTTTGCCCTTTTCTAATTTTGGTCCTTCCCTCCATGCATGACACATGTCACTTTAAAAATCGATATAAAATTATACCATGCTCTAAAAATCACGAATTAAACTTTAAATGAAACTAGACTTATAGATCTATCACAAGCGTGAGTAATTAGAAAACAAACAAGGTTTATGCATGCTTAACAAGTTAAAGTTCAATGACCTAAACATGCGTAGTCAAGGTTCAACGATTTAATTAGAGATGAATACATGATGAAAATTAGGCAAGCTAGGGGCGTTTGAAAGCTAACATGATGTAGTATTTATGAGAATTTTCTCATGGCTTGGAATCAAGTATGCACGAGGTTTGAAAGCAAGCATGAAGGGTTGGGTACATGGAACTGACATGGATTCAAAGAATTAATGCTCCCTCATGGGAGATCGAAATGGAGCAAAATCAGAGGGCTTTTGCTCGGGAACATGAAGTCTTTCTAGGGTAATTTTTACATGGATTTGGCTTGAGAGATTGCCTACCTTTTTCGTGGAGTAAGAAATCCCTAAGTTTGGTGACAAAGCAGAGCAATTCCCCCTTTGATCCAAGCCTTCTCTCCTTGCTCCTTCATCCTCCAGCCTTTGCCTTCATCTCCCAGAACTCCAGAAGCGAACTATGGGGTGATAGGGTCTAATTGGTGTGTGTATGGCTTGCTACAAGAGTCCTCCATTCTAAAAACTCTTCCTTTCCTAATAAATCTGAATTTTCCATAATTATCACCTTTCCTCCTCGCAATTATCTCCTTCTTTGGATAGGGGAGAGATTAATTTCGTGGTAATGAGTTATGGTAAGGTTAGGACTCCTCTTTTAGATATATATGACTATTTAATACTTATTTCACCTCTTTTCTAATTTACTATTATTTAAAAATGCGAATTTCACTTAATTAAATCCCATCCCATAATGGGCTCCACTATATTAGGCCATTATTTTGTAATTAACCATTTACACAACCATTAGGGTTTTAACTTAATGGACTTGCTTAATTCCTTTTTATTTCACTTATTTCTCATTTAATCTATGTCCTCATTTTTAAAAAATAAAAATTTTATTTTATTTGGGTTTTAAAAATCAAGGGTATACATCCTCCCCCTCTTAAAAAGAATTTGGTCCCAAATTCATATGGTCATAAGAGGAAGAATGACTTACTGAATAACTCCGGGTAATTCCGTCACATTAATGCTTCGGGTTCCCACGTTCTCTTCAACTTTGTGATTTCTCCACAATATCTTGACCACGGGTATAGATCGATTCCGAAGCTGTTGCATCTTCTTGCCCAAGATCTTCACTAGCCTTTCTTCATAGGTCATATCCTTATTCTGAATAATGTCATCATAGATGATTACGTGTGACAGATCATACACGTACTTCCTCAGCATGGACACATGGAACACATTGCGCACTGTTGAAAACTGGGGAGGTAGTGCTAGTCGGTACGCCACCTCGCCAACTCTATCCAACACTTCGAATGGACCTATGAATCTTGGTCTCAACTTGCCTTTCATCCCAAGCCTTTGAAATCCTCTGGTCGGGAATACTTTCAGCATTACATGATCTCCAGTTTGAAATTCTAAGTCTCTTCTTCTTTTGTCTGCATAGCTCTTCTGTCTGGACTGAGCTATCTTAATCCTGTCTCGGATAATCTGGATATCCCTACTAGTGCTCTGCACCATGTCTGGTCTCAGCCATTGCTGTTCACCTACTTCATTCCAGCATACTGGCGATCTGCAGCTCCTACCATACAGTGTTTCGAATGGTGCCATCTTGATGCTGGCCTGATAGCTATTGTTGTAGGAAATTTCTATTAGAGACAGCTGCTCATTCCAGTATCCTTCAAAATCTATAGTGCAAGCACGCAACATGTCTTCCACAATCTGATTTGTCCTTTCCGTCTGTCCATCACTACAAGAAAAATTGGAAATAGAGACCGAAATATTTGGTCTCTATTCGGTCTCTATTCGGTCCCTAAATCTCAGAGACCGAATAGGAACCGAATAGTGACCGAATATGTCGGTCAAAAAATTCTGGTCACAAATCTGTGACCGACTAAATTCGGTCCCTATTCGGTCACTAAATAGAGACCGAATAGGGACCGAATAAGATCGGTCCCTATCTAGGGACCGAAAAAATCGATCCCTATTCGGTCCCCATTTTAGGGACCGAATAGGGATTGCATAAAGTCGGTCCCTATTTAGGGACCGAATATATTCAGTCCCTATTCGGTCCTAAAATGGGACCGACTTTATAGGGACCGACTTTATGCAGTCCCTATTCGGTCCCTAAAATGGGGACCAAATAGGGACCGATTTTTCGGTCCCTAGATAGGGACCGAATTTATGCAGTCCCCATTCGGTCCCTAAAATAGGGACCGAATAGGGACTGAGTATATTCGGTCCCTAAATAGGGACCGATCTTATTCGGTCCCTATTCGGTCTCTTATTAGTGACCGAATAGGGACCGAATAAATTCGGTCCCTATTAGACCGAATAGGGACCGAATTATTTCGGTCCCTAATCGGTCTCTATTTTTTAAATATTTTTTTTTAAAAAACATATATTTTTAGGAAAATAACCTGCTTAAATAAAATAAATAATATCACAACAATAATAATTGTCCACCATAAAAATATCTACAACACAAAAATAATAAAAATATCCACAACAGAACAATAATAAAATGTCCACAACATCAGAATAATAAAATGTCCACAATAAGAATACAAATATCCACAACATCACAATAATATAATGCCACCAACAATATAAAAATGTCTACAACAATAATAATAATGAAATGAAAATCATGATGCCTCGTCTTCGTCTTCATCCTCGTGTCCCCCCACTCCCCGATGAAGGAACCTACAATATATATATAACAATAATAAGTTAAAATTAAATACTATTATAAGCAATAACTTATTTTAGAAGTATAAATTTAAAAAACTATAAGCAATGAAGGTCAATTAGATGAGTATTCTAATTTTGGACTTTGAAACCGAAGTTCTTCATTTTTTAACTAAACTAACTTGGTTAAGACGACTTGGCGCGTCGCGGTCAAACCGGGAGTCCGAATTGAACTATGTCAGTTTCACAAGTCACACTCATCGGCCCGACCGTGCTGGAACAAACCGGAGGCCAATCGGAAGAGTATTTCTAACATTGGACCCTCAAACGAAGTTTTTCATTTTTTAACTAAACTAACTTGGTTAAGACGACTTGAGCGTCGAGGTCAAATCGGGAGTCCGAATTGAACTCCGTCAGTTTCACAAGTCACACTCACCCACCGCCCGACCGTGCTGGAACAAACCGGAGGCCAATCAGAAGAGTATTCTAATTTTGGACCCTCAAACCGAAGTTTTTCATTTTTTAACTAAACTAACTTGGTTAAGACGACTTGGAGCGTCGAGGTCAAACCGGGAGTCCGAATTGAACTCCGTCAGTTTCCACAAGTCACACTCATCGACCCGACCGTGCTGGAACAAAACGGAGGCCATCGGAAGAGTATTTGTAACACCCTCCTCCGACCTTCACACAAACACATTCGTAACCTTTGATCGGAAGAGGGGTTACACTAACAAACTTTCGTTATGGGTAGATATATCGCGCTTTGCACAAAACTAGCAAACCATTCCACAAAGGTATCTTGGAACATATTACAATACACAAGGTCACAAAGTGCTAACACTCATTATTTACAAAAGTCAAATTTCTCTTTCTACTTAATACATCAACAACTAAAATAAACTGCATTATTCTTCTTCATTTCTTCATCGTCCGCAGCGGAATTAGGATTCACATGAAGCTGAGATTATACACACCTTCAATCTGAAAGGGGTGGAGGAAATAAAGGCGTGAGTCGGAAGGACTCAGTAGGTGACAGTAAACATAAAGATAGGAGTTTCAAATTTTAGATCTTCAAGAGTATCAGAAAGTGCATATATGGAACAAACATAATTGCTCATGAATCTTCATATTTGACATAAACATATAGCCCAAGTAATTTCATAACGGGCTCAGATGTATCTTAGAACAAAAGTCATATTTGTCTTTCAGAATTCAGACCATAACTTAATTTGGAAACAAATTCGACAGGCATCACTGCTCTCAAGAGGTTACTATATAGACGTAATACCATCCTCAGTGCCTAGGCGATTCCAGCACCTTAGATCTTGTTCATTGCGCAAGAACGGGGTATAATTATTTTATTACCCACCATCATCAGTCCATTGACTTGGATTTACCTACAAACTGTCGCCCTCAGCTGATCACAAGTAGCGGGTGCTACTACAAGTGATCCTAAACCCTCTTTTGAAGAGAGCACTGTCTTCAGATCATAAACTTCTTTTCATGAGCATAACGGATATGGAAATCCAAAGGTAGTTTTGATTGAGAATTAATACAGATATCTTGGTGACAAAGTAGCTCAGAGTTCATGAGTACAAGAAAGACAATTGGCTGAGACAGGGTTATGACTCAAGCCAATAACTTCGGAAGATTTGAATCATATAAGAATCCAAAAGAAAATGGAGATCCATAATGGTCATCACAAATTATTCACATCTCATAAGGTGTTCAAACATATGAACTCTCAAGTGGTCAAGTTTTATAACCTTCATTACCGAATATCGAAGAATAGACTCAATCGGAGTACTATTCGTAATTGACAACTTTAAAAATAATTCAAGGAGAGTTAAGGTACTCAAAGTGGATGAATTTTTCAGTAACATGACAGTAAATATCAAGGTAATGAGAGGGTAACTTCCTTGGCTTTTAGGATGAAGTTTTGGCATGGATTCAGACATGAAAGAGTGCAGAAATTTGAATTAGCACTGCATCTGTCGACAGACAGGAAGGAGCTGTCGACAGATGAGAGCAGACAAAGCTCAGGTTGTCTGGCTCTGTGTGTATCTGTCGACAGATGCAAGGGATCTGTCGACAGATCCACACAGTCCAGAAACCTGAAGTTCTGTCAGACGTGCGTCTGTCGACAGATTTGGACTGTCTGTCGACAACCGCCTATTTCTCACTCATAAATGGCTTAGAATGTACTCTAAACATGCTGACAATGGAACCTATGAATCAAGACATGATGTATATCAAATAGAAGAGTCTAATTATAGTCCTCACAGTGGTTTATAAGCTAAACAAATGGGATAGAACAAGAGGGTTGCAATTCAAACTAGTTTAGCTAGAAACTAGTATGGCATAGTACTGGAAATATGGTCCTTATACAAGGATTAGATGGAAATATTTCCACAAGATAAACTCTCAAACTCAAGGTATTTAATGCTCCAAAATAAAGGTTTGAGGTACAACATCTAGATGGAAAGAGATCACAATGTTCTAAGATATCGAAATTTCCATCAAGGCTCTATAATATAAACATGAACCAAGGTGGAAGAAGAAGATAGAAAATAGTCTTTAGAGTGGAACAAGGTTGTTCTTCTCCCATTAAGAACGTGTTTACCGAAACTGAAAGAAAATAGAATAGCTTCAGTGTATCATCTTGTAGGCTTATCAAGAAGATTTTCTTATCATGTGAGGAGGACAGAACCGAATCAATGGAAGATGAAACCTACTTAATCTGTAATAGAAGTGAAGATGCTCCTTAGTAACTATATGATTCCAAAGGTAATTGGAGAGATCAAACAAAAGAATCTGAGATTACAATCTCATATGCAAACTTATCCATGACTTGTTAACGAGCTCAAAGGCCACTTGTGTAAGGCCATGATCTTTCTAACCAGAGCAGTGGATAGAAGTATGAGGAGAGGATAGGAACCTATACAATACCTACTTATATCCAATAGGAAGAATTCTGAAAACATACATATGCTACAACATGTTCACAGAAGGTGAACAAACAGTTCTGAAGGTGTTTATGAAGTCAAAACTGATGTGTGAGGATCTAAACACCTATACAGGAAATTATTTAACATCTTTAGAGGATAAGAATGAGAAAGGAGAAAAGGGATCCTACCAGTACACATGATTTCATCTAATCAAAAGTGAAACTAAGCAAGAGGAACTATACAGGTCATAGTACAAACATGAGACATGGTTTCCACGAATAAAGAAACCATGAGCATGTACATAGGAAACTGAAAAGGATTTGAGGTATGCCACCTACTTGACTTGGTGAAGAACAAAGGTACTTCTTTTCTCCTCAACAAAGGAATCAACAGAAGCAAGGAGAGGGAAACTTGTAGAATTAGCCATCTCAATTTAATTGGAGCCTCTTAACACCTCCAGGAGCACAGCAGCAGCAGCTACGGCCAAGCAACTACAGGACCAGGAAGAACAAGAGTGTTCGAAAGATGCATACGATGGGTGTTGGGGTGTTTTTATAACCAACAAACCTTCTCATGCATGATGGCACGTTGGTTGCCCATGTGTCATGGTAAGAATCCTTGATTCTTACCTTAACACGTATCACATGCAACTTACCATTGGTTACACATAAGTAACCGCAATGATGGCCTATCCTTGATGTAATGGCTCTTTAGGAGCCTTACACGTACCCCACTGGAATTTCCCAAAATTCCATCCCGTAATTACCACATAATTCAGCTGGTCCAATGTTTACTATGTAAACACCTCTAAATGGTGTCCATTTGTCACGAAATTTTAACCATAGGCTAATACGATGGTTTTACAAATTGTAGTAATTTTAGTTTAATTTTAGATTTTATTTTATAGTAGGTGAAAAATCACCGAAAAATAGTCGCGTCGACTGTACCTGAAATCCGTACGTCGAAAAATTCGGATAATTACACATTTAATTTCTCCACATTTTTTTGGAAATTATGATGTCTTAGATTTTATTTTGATGTTGTTTTCCGGTATCGCCCTGTGGAGGCACGCACATCGAGGTGCGACACTGGGACAATGTTCATTACCATTAATTAAGTCTATCATCTAATTCTCACATTTTAATAACAACCCTAAGGTATTTTAACCAAATTACTTCTATTTTCATAACATTTTTAATTTCTGGGGCGTTACAGTATTTCAACATTGGACCCTCAAACCGAAGTTTTTCATTTTTAACTAAACTAACTTGGTTAAGACGACTTGGAGCGTCGAGGTCAAATCGGGATTCCGAATTGAACTCCGTCATTTTCCACAAGTCACACTCATGGCCCGACCGTGCTGGAACAAACCGGAGGCCAATCGGATGAGTATTTCTAATTTTGGTCCCTCAAATCGAAGTTTTTCATTTTTTAACTAAACTAACTTGGTTAAGACGACTTGGAGCGTCGAGAGATAAACCGGGAGTCCGAATTGAACCCCGTCATTTTCCACAAGTCACACTAATCGGCCCGACCGTACTGGAACAAACCGGAGGCCAATCGGATGAGTATTTCTAACATTGGACCCTCAAACCGAAGTTTTTCATTTTTAACTAAACTAACTTGGTTAAGACGACTTGGAGCGTCGAGGACAAATCGGGATTCCGAATTGAACCCCGTCATTTTCCACAAGTCACACTCATCGGCCCGACCGTACTGGAACAACCGGAGGCCATCGGATGAGTATTTCTAACATTGGACCTCAAACCGAAGTTTTTCATTTTTTAACTAAACTAACTTGGTTAAGACGACTTGGAGCCTCGAGGTCAAACCGGGAGTCCGAATTGAACTCCGTCAGTTTCCACAAGTCACACTCATCGACCCGACCGTGCTAGAACAAACCGGAGGCCAATCGGATGAGTATTTCTAATTTTGGTCCCTCAAATCGAAGTTTTTCATTTTTTAACTAAACTTACTTGGTTAAGACGACTTGGAGCATCGAGGTCAAACCGGGAGTCCGAATTGAACTCCGTCAGTTTCCACAAGTCACACTCATCGACCCGACCGTGCTAGAACAAACCGGAGGCCAATCGGATGAGTATTTCTAATTTTGGTCCCTCAAATCGAAGTTTTTCATTTTTTAACTAAACTTACTTGGTTAAGACGACTTGGAGCATCGAGGTAAAACCGGGAGTCCGAATTGAACTCTGTCAGTTTCCACAAGTCACACTCATCGGCCCGACCGTGCTAGAACAACCGGAGGCCAATCGGATGAGTATTTCTAACATTGGACCTCAAACCGAAGTTTTTCATTTTTTACTAAACTAACTTGGTTAAGACGACTTGGAGCGTCGAGGTCAAACCGGAGTCCGAATTGAACTCCGTCAGTTTCCACAAGTCAACATCATCGGCCCGACCGTGCTGGAACAAACCGGAGGCCAATCGGATGAGTATTTCTAATTTTGGTCCCTCAAATCAAAGTTTTTCATTTTTTAACTAAAATAACTTGGTTAAGACGACTTGGAGCGTCGAGGACAAACCGGGAGTCCGAATTGAACCCCGTCATTTTCCACAAGTCACACTCATCGGCCGACCGTGCTGGAACAAACTGGAGCCATCGGATGAGTATTTCTAACATGGACCCTCAAACCGAAGTTTTTCATTTTTTAACTAAACTAACTTGGTTAAGATGCTTGAGCGTCGAGGACAAACCGGGAGTCCGAATTGAACCCCGTCATTTTCCATAAGTCACACTCATCGGCCCGACCGTGCTGGAACAAACCGGAGGCCATCGGATGAATATTTCTAACATTGGACCCTCAAACCGAAGTTTTTCATTTTTTAACTAAACTAACTTGGTTAAGACGACTTGGAGCCTCGAGGTCAAACCGGGAGTCCGAATTGAACTCCGTCAGTTTCCACAAGTCACACTCATCGACTCGACCGTGCTGGAACAAACCGGAGGCCAATCGGATGAGTATTTCTAATTTTGGTCCCTCAAATCGAATCGAAGTTTTTCATTTTTTAACTAAACTAACTTGGTTAAGACGACTTGGAGCGTCGAGGATAACCGGGAGTCCGAATTGAACCCCGTCATTTTCCACAAGTCACACTCATCGTCCCGACCGTACTGGAACAAACCGGAGGCCAATCGGATGAGTATTTCTAACATTGGACCCTCAAACCGAAGTTTTTCATTTTTTAACTAAACTAACTTGGTTAAGACGACTTGGAGCGTCGAGGTCAAATCGGGATTCCGAATTGAACTCCGTCATTTTCCACAAGTCACACCTCATCGGCCTGACCGTGCTGGAACAAACCGGAGGCCAATCGGATGAGTATTTCTAATTTTGGACCCTCAAATCGAAGTTTTCATTTTTTAACTAACTAACTGGTTAAGACGACTTTGAGCGTCGAGGAAAACCGGGAGTCCGAATTGAACCCGTCATTTTCCACAAGTCACACTCATCGGCCCGACCGTACTGGAACAAACCGGAGCCAATCGGATGAGTATTTCTAACATTGGACCCTCAAACCGAAGTTTTTCATTTTTTAACCTAAACTAACTTGGTTAAGACGACTTGGAGCGTCGAGGACAAATCGGTTCCGAATTGAACCCGTCATTTTCCACATGTCACACTCATCGGCCCGACCGGGCTGGAACAAACCGGAGGCCAATCGGATGAGTATTTCTAATTTTGGTCCCTCAAATCGAAGTTTTTCATTTTTTAACTAAACAACTTGTTAAGACGACTTGGAGCCTCGAGGTCAACCGGGAGTCCGAATTGAACTCCGTCAGTTTCCACAATCACACTCATCGACCCGACCGTGCTAGAACAAACCGGAGGCCAATCGGATGAGTATTTCTAATTTGGTCCCTCAAATCGAAGTTTTTCATTTTTTAACTAAACTTACTTGTTAAGACGACTTGGAGCATCGAGTCAAACCGGGAGTCCGAATTGAACTCCGTCAGTTCCACAATCACACTCATCGACCCGACCGTGCTAGAACAAACCGGAGGCCAATCGGATGAGTATTTCTAATTTTGGTCCTCAAATCGAAGTTTTTCATTTTTTAACTAAACTTACTTGGTTAAGACGACCTGGAGCATCGAGGTCAAACCGGGAGTCCGAATGAACTCCGTCAGTTTCCACAAGTCACACTCATCGGCCCGACCGTGCTAGAACAAACCGGAGGCCAATCGGATGAGTATTTCTAACATTGGACCCTCAAACCGAAGTTTTTCATTTTTTAACTAAACTAACTTGTTAAGACGACTTGGAGCGTCGAAGTCAAAACGGGATTCCGAATTGAACTCCGTCATTTTCCACAAGTCACACTCATCGCCCGACCGTGCTGGAACAAACCTAGGCCAATCGGATGAGTATTCTATTTTTGGTCCCTCAAATCGAAGTTTTCATTTTTTACTAAACTAACTTGTTAAGACGACTTGGAGCGTCGAGACAAACCCGGGAGTTCCGAATTGAACCCCGTCATTTTCCACAAGTCACACTCATCGGCCCGACCGTACTGGAACAAGCCGGAGGCCAATCGGATGAGTATTTCTAACATGGCCCTCAAACCGAAGTTTTTCATTTTTTAACTAAACTAACTTGGTTAAGACGACTTGGAGCGTCGAGGACAAATCGGGATTCCGAATTGAACCCCGTCATTTTCCACAAGTCACACTCATCGGCCCGACCGTGCTGGAACAAACCGGAGGCCAATCGGATGAGTATTTCTAATTTTGGTCCCTCAAATCGAAGTTTTTCATTTTATAACTAAACTACTTGGTTAAGACGACTTGGAGCCTCGAGTCAAACCGGGAGTCCGAATTGAACTCCGTCATTTTCCACAAGTCACACTCATCGCCCGACCGTGCTAGAACAAACCGGAGGCCATCGGATGAGTATTTCTAATTTTGGTCCCTCAATCGAATTTTTTCATTTTTTAACTAAACTTACTTGGTTAAGACGACGTGGAGCATCGAGGTCAAACCGGGAGTCCGATTGAACTCCGTCAGTTTCCACAAGTCACACTCATCGGCCGACCGTGCTAGAACAAACCGGAGCCATCGATGAGTATTTCTAACATTGGCCCCTCAAACCGAAGTTTTTCATTTTTTAACTAACTAACTTGGTTAAGACGACTTGGAGCGTCGAAGTCAAATCGGGATTCCGAATTGAACTCCGTCATTTTCCACAAGTCACACTCATCGGCCCGACCGTGCTGGAACAACCCATAGGCCAATCGGATAGTATTTCTAATTTTGGTCCCTCAAATCGAAGTTTTCATTTTTTAACTAAACTAACTTGGTAAGACGACTTGGAGCGTCGAGATAAACCGGGAGTCCGAATTGAACCCCGTCATTTTCCACAAGTCACACTCATCGGCCCGACCGTACTGGAACAAGCCGGAGGCCAATCGGATGAGTATTTCTAAATTGACCCTCAAATCAAACGAAGTTTTTTCATTTTTAACTAAACTAACTTGGTTAAACGACTTGGAGCGTCGAGACAAATCGGGATTCCGAATTGAACCCCGTCATTTTCCACAAGTCACACTCATCGGCCGCGACCGTGCTGGAACAACCGGAGGCCAATCGGCTGAGTATTTCAATTTGGTCCCTCAAATCGAAGTTTTTCATTTTATAACTAACTAACTTGGTTAAGACGACTTGGAGT
>JACBKR010006188.1:0-14131 GCA_014218235.1 Colocasia esculenta | reverse complement strand
TCTACAGTGAGGGACACTCTCAGTTTTCAGAAGCTCTCAAGACTAACACAATGAATGCAGAGAGCTAAGAGCTAAACAATCAAAAGAGTGAGGCTTGGCTCTTCGAGATGCTCGCAGAAAAAACTTGTGTAAGATTGTCGTTGGTATTCTCAATCTAAAAGCTATGTTCTTCTGGAGCTTCAGTCTTCTATATATATCTTCTATTTGAAATTTGAACGTTGAAGTGCCCGTTATCTCTAAACTTTTGTTTACGTTAGACTGCATGGTCCTATAGAGCTTCCCGTTCAACGGTCTTTATCCTTCCATGCACGCAAAAAAGAGATGATCTTCAGAGATATCCTTTGGCTTCTATTGTGTCCAACGTTGTATGAGAAGTGCTGTCAGAGACCTGCATGCATTAAATGCTAAACAATAGACAATAGGCTGTCTCTTGTTGTCAGTCAACGTTAGATTGATTTTATATAGAAATAGAAGTTCCATTCTATCTTTCTAAAAAGATGTTTACAGAATATGCATGGTAATGGAAGATATCGTTTGCAGGCACTGCGATTGTACGTTCAGTCATAATAAATGCATGGTTGTCAGAAAGATATACGTGAAGACTTTGACTTTTCAACGTATTCAAAAATGAGCTCGAAAATCAAATCATATTTTCACATGGAATCGTTATATGCATGACTTATGAAATCGTTGTGAGTGAATCGTTGTTCACTCATAAGTAAACTTATACACAATTGTTATATATTAATAACTAAATCGTTTATAGACAAATCGTTGTGACTCCATAAGCAAATCGTTATGCACAAGTCGTTATAATCAAATCGTTAAAGACAATGTGAATGAATCGTTGTTTGCTGTATCGAATCGTTACAGCGACCAAGTCGTTATGTAACTTGATGAATCGTTACAGTAACAGAGTCGTTATGTAACTTATCGAATCGTTACAGGGATCAAATCGTTTTGAAACTTGATGAGTCGTTGTGACACTGAAATCATTGTTCTCACTTATCAAATTGATGTGAGAGCAAATCGTTGTTTTTTCTTAAGAAATCGATGTGATCACTTATCGAATCGTTATGGATGCAAATCGTTATGAATACTTAGCAAATCGTTATGAATACTTATTAAATCGTTATGAATACTTAGAAAATCGTTATGAATACTTAGAAAATCGTTGCGATCACTTATCGAATCATTGTGAGGGCAAATCATTTGCGATCACTTAACAAATCGTTGTGAGGGCAAATCGTTGCGATCACTTACCGGATCGTTGTGAGGGCAATCGTTTGCGATCACTTAACGAATCGTTGTGAGATAGACTATAATAGAGTGGCAATGACTTATGAAATCGTTATAGAACCAAAATCGATGTGAATGAGAAATCGTTATGATTTAAGGAAATCGTTATAACAACTAGAGAGTCGATGTGTACTTAGAAAATTTCATGCTTTGAACTTACATTGCTACAGAGTAAATAATGCTTACCCATTTAGCTTGTTATTCCTTGTTTCATTTCCTGTGCTCAAATCTCATAGAAAATATGTTAGATTAAACTTTATATAGTTTTGTTAATCACCAAAATAAATATTTTATTAATTTAAATTACATGGGGATAAGCTGATCATGAATATTGTGTAACATAGAAGGTTAAAGTAAAATTATAAACTGTTAAAGTAATAAAGAATTTGTTTTACTGTAAGATGGATAAAAGGTTGAAGTTAAAAAGAAAGCCAACTTCTCTATTAAAGTAGACACATGAATGTGTAAAGTAATACTGTACATGAGTTAAAGTAGAAGTAGAATCTGGTTAAAGTGTAAAAATAGAGAATAAAAATATAAAGGATAAGTTAAAGTGGATGTAAAATCTAATTAAAGTAAACGAGAAAATTAGTTAAAGTAGATGAGAAAATCGGTTAAATCAAATAAGAAAACTAATTAAAGTATAAACACTATAATCCTACATATATGATGGTAAGGAATAAAATTATATATTCACGAAAAGATAAAATGAGAAACAAAAAGAAGATATAAACTATCTTTTTAAGGACTGATTGTTAAAGTCCACCGAAAGGCAAGATTACTTGGGCCACATTTTTCTAACAAGGACTAAAAAATAAATCCTCCATCTAATAAAGACTCCTAATTAATTTTTCCTTCTTATTATCATATAGTATGTATAAAATATGTGAATTGAGCTAAAAAATTTAAATAATAAAATTTTAAAATCTAAAAAAAAGTTTGAGACAGACCAGCCTAAACCGCTACAATGTGATTTGGTATAGTTAGTTTGTACCCTATCATCAAATATTGTTGGTCTACGACAATTTAGTGATCTTGCCAACCTTGTCTAGAGCACCCTTAAATTTTTAGATAATTGATCATGTTCTCATATTTAAGTTATTTCCTTGATTCTTTTAAGTTTGCATAGGGAATAATTACTTAGAAAAGATAACAAGATATTATGGTGCCTTTCATAATGAGATGGGTACTTTTATCCAAGGTTTGCCGTATCGCGCAGATCGACAGTACCACATTCTCCGTGGCACGGTATAGTATTGTACCGTATCGTATCGCTAAGATATGGTGAAAAATGAGCCTGTTTGAATTTTATTTTTATTTTATGACTTGATCAATATCTAAAATGAGTAAACTTCAAAAAAAATGAGCAAAACATAGGAACATCACATAGAGAGGTTGAAAAATGTAAAAAACTCTATTTAACCATTCAAGCCAACCCAACACAATTATTTAGTATTCATTTTCATTTAACATTACATACAAATATGTCAAAATCATGACACAATTATATAGTATTCATCTAATATTGAGGATGCAATCATCAATTCTTACAAACCAAATACAATACTCATATCATCATTCTCACGTTCCTCATCTTAGCCATCTACAAGAACAATTAAGAGTGTCATTTTTACTTATGAAATTCATGATGAAGAGACAAGTACAAACATATAAGATGAAATCCAATATATAAATGTGATTCTAAATTACATAAGTATCACATTTAACAGTAGAAACATATGAAAATCACATTCAAAGTAGTTCACATTTCACATAATAATAGTTAAGAATGATTCCATGCAATGTTTTTCATTCATTTGAATAACATCAATTTATATTAGGAACTCCATCAGTCGAAGTCAGCATTTCAACTGACACTTTAAAATACCTCATCAGTCGAAGTTCCACTTTGACTGACATGTAAAGACTTCTTCGGCAGTCGACTGACGCATAAGAATTCTTCATCAAATGAAGATCCACTTCGACTCACAAGCTTCTCCAGTCGAAATCCTAGGGATTTCTTCAATCGTCTAATCTCCACTGCAATCCACTTTCACTGACTTTACTTAAAAGCATGACAAAATCATATTAAAATAATATAATAACATTTACTTTAGTGTCTTGGCACAGTGAAACATGATAAATTGTATTAAAATAATAAAATTACTAGAGCCCTGGCACGGTGTAGCACGACCCCGTGATTCTATCACATGTCGGTATCATTTCGACCACACGTATCCCAACAGAGCGTCATCATATTCCGGTAACAAGATTGAAACTGAAATCACCATAATTCTAAAAAAATGTTGATTCCAAAAATATGAATCTCACGAACTTTTGAGACACGAATATCGAGATTAACTCTATTTATTAATTTTAGAAATAATTTTTAGGGTTTTTTAAATAAATAATCATATTTAATTATTTAATTATTTAAATAATCAAAAAAATATTTCCCAAAATAGTCACCAAGTTGCCACGTAGGCAACTTGGTGACTGGGAGGAAATCGGTGTGCCTCCACTGAAGTCGGCATTGGCAATGCCGACATTGGAGTCGGCATTGTCAATGCCGACTTCAGTGTCGGCATTCTCAATGCCGACCCCGCCTTTAAAACCCCCCCAACCCCGAACCCCACACTGCTCGCAAACCCACCCGAAGCCCTCCAAACCCACCCGAAGCCCCCCTGCTCGCCGCCGGCCTCACCTGCCCACCCCCCAGCCCGCGCCGCCTTCCCTCTCCTTCACCCCCCCCCCCCCCCAGCTGCGCCGCCCTCCTCCTCCTCCTCCTCCTCCTCCCCACGGTCCTCCTCCTCCTCCTCCTCCTCCTCCCCACGGTCTCCTCCTCTCACATCCACCTCCCCCCCCCCCCCCCCAGCCCGCGCCGCCCTCACTCTCCATCACCCCCCTCCTCCTCCTCCTCCTCCCTTCCCCCACCACTCAGCCATCCGGCCGGAAGAACACCACATGTATTTTTTTTAATAATTTAATATTTATATTATAATATGATGTTAATTGTATAAATATTAGATATATATGAAATTAATGTTTAAATTATTAATGTTTGACACAAATGTGATTTGTTTAATAATTTATATTTGAAAAATGTGATTTGTTTAATAATTTGTTTGACAAATGTGATTTATTTAATGATTTTTTTTGACAAATAAAATGTGTTTTAATTATTATTATTTGACAAATGTGATTTGTTTGGATATTATGATTTGATTTATGTAATTTCTTTATCTTATAAACGGCAGATATGACTAGTTCAACATTTCCTTAATGTGTTATTATGATGGTGTCTTACATATTGAGGATCATAAACCTCAATATGAAGGAGGTATTGTACGCATTTTGCGTGTAAAGAAAGACACACGTTTTACTGAGCTGATGAGAAAGTTTATATCTTGACGAAATATGACGAAAGACATGTTAAGATTAGTATAACATGCAAGTGGCCTACTTCTATGGGTGAATATATTGCAGTGAGAGTTGAAGAGATGAAACTGTTGAAAGTATGCTCGATTTGTATCCTTCTCATGTATCTAGTGTACAATTATATTTGGAGAAGGAAGATATAGATAATATATCTATTCAAGGCAACGATGAAGTGCAAACACATGGTCATATTGATGACAACTTGCATACTCAACACTATGAGTATCAACAACCAACTGGACACTTCACACGTATGCTGAATGATGATGTTGATTCTACTGGATTTTATTCTGCTAATGAGAGAGATGTCCGGTATGAATCATATGACTACACATTACCTACAGATTATAACCCATGGTGAGTTGTCTCCCATAATTGTACGAAATATATATTAGTGTGAGAAAATTTTGTTAACTTTTATAATTTTTTATTTGGAGGTCTATGGCTATGGAGGTGGATCCTCACAGTATCCTTTCATGCCAATCACTGATCTTCACATACTTTTCCTAGTGCGAGCTCATCAGGGTAAGTGATTTCATCATCTTCAAAAATTATTTTGATGTATCATATAACATACCATAATCTTATGTCATATTTGATTAATATGTAGGCACCATGTAACAGAAGAACATGTGATTGGGGAGGATGAAGGAGATGAAATAGATTCACAAGATGATATAGATGACAATGAGAATATGGAAGAAGGAGATGATGAACCATTATTTGATATTGCCAGGGTTAATAATACAGAAATTGAATATGAGCAAGACCCTCCAGATATATTCACTTCTGATCACTGGATAGATGAAGCCACAATGAATAATTCTCATGAAGACATTGATGTACCTTGTACTTTTGAGGGTGAAGAGCCTCAAGTTGGACAAATTTTTACAAACAAAAGAATTTGATATATGCATTGCAAACATATTCAGTTAAACATAGTGTCCAATATAAGGTGACACGAAGTCACACGAAGATGTTTACAGCTCAATGCATTCATGATACATGTGCATGGAGGGTTCATGCATCAGTTGTCAAGGGATTTGAATATTTCAAAGTAACAAAATATGCTGGACCTCATACATGTGTGAATCCAATATTGCAAAGTTCCAATCGTCAATGCACATCTCGTTTTGTTCAAAGGTGATTTTGTCAGCTGTGAAGACAAAGTTAACATTACTCCAGAAGAGATTGTGAGAAGAATACTAGATGAATATCATGTTGAAATTTCTTACAAGAAAGCATGGATTGCAAAATGTTTGGCTATGAAACAAATATTCGGCAGTTGGGAAACATCATATGCTACTCTACCTAGGTATCTAGAGGCCCTTCAAATGACAAATCCGGGGACAGTTGTGCAGTTCACCTATGCAGAACAATCTGTCTTTCGATTTCAGAGAGTTTTTTGGTCTTTTGCACCTTCGATACAGGGGTTTCCACATTGTAGGCCATTGATAAGTGTTGATGGAACACACCTGTATGAAAATATCCTGGTGTTTTGATGATTGCTACTGGTGTAGATGCAGATGATGGTTTATTCCCCCTTGCATTCGCTATTGTGGAATCGGAAAATGGCGATTCTTGGGCATGGTTTTTGGCGTGCATCAGAGAAAAAGTTACAAATAGAGTTGGTCTTGCAATCATTTCTGATCGACATAGAGGTTTGGAGCATGCTGTACCTGAGATATTTCCTCCTCCTATTGGTTTCCATCGTTGCTGTTTACGACATCTTGCTGATAATTTTCAAAAAACATTTCGTGATAAGACATTGACAGGTCTGTTATGGTCTGCAGCAACTAGAACATGTATCTTTGAATTTCAACATCTCATACAGAAAATAGAAGAAATGAATCCTCAAGCAAAGAAATGGTGGAAGATGTCGGTTATGAACGGTGGACAAAGGTATATGATGGTGGTAAGCGGTTTGGTATGATGACAACAATATTTCAGAAAGTTTTAATAGTGTGTTGAAAGGTGCGCGAGGTTTGCCTATCCAGGCTTTAGTGCAAAAAACATTCTACATGTTAAACAATTTTTTTGTTAAACGACGTGAGGATGGTTTGAATTGGGAATCATCATATGCTCCTACTGTAGAAGTTCAACTTCGTGTTACTGAGCGAGAGGCTAGAAGATGTCAGGTGATCAGATTTTCTAGGCATGAGTTTCAAGTCACTAATTCGCACGGACATCAGTACACTGTTAACTTGGGACCGCAATGTGGTTGCTCCTGCAATGTTTACTGCATGACAGGTCTTCCTTGTGTCCACATAGTGGCATCTTGTAGGTCATATTCAGCCAATATTTCACACTTAATTTTGTGCTGCATTTTATTCTGTGGAGGCCTATCGACAGACATATGGCTTTGCTTTTCATCCTGTCTTGGATAGTCGACATTGGCCTCCGCATAGAGGTGCTACATTGCAACCTCCATTTGGTCGCAGGCAAAGTGGTCGTCCACGTAGCAGACGTCTTCATATGCATATGGATACGACTGAAGAAGGGTCATCTCATAATCATTGTAGTCATTGTGGCCAACCAGGACATTATAGAAGTACATGTCCAGGGGCACAACCCCCTCATCACAATTAGTAAGTATTTTTATGTTCCTTGCATATATATGTCTCCTACATCTTAGCTCATCTCATGTATATCATGTCTTGTTTACACATGTTGGTTATATACTTATCATTCTTTTTATATGCATGCTTTGCAGAGATGGAGCAGTTACAGGTCCTGTAGATACTTCTGTATTATATGGACAGAGTTCTCATAGATCACAGTTGGTTCACACTGGCCAGGTATTGTTATTGTTTTGATATTGTTGTTGTTACTTGTGCATAAATTTAATGTTATATATTCAAGTTTTTTTTACAGGAAACAGATGTTCTAAATGTTGGGAGCACCACAGGACATTAGGTGCATGGACAGTTGACCCACTATTGTAGAATATGTACATAGATCTGGTTTATTTCATTGACTCAGGTTCAGTGGATTAGGTTAGATTGGGCATTGATCACTGCCCTTGTTGAGAGATGGAGGAGTGAGACACAGACATTCCACCTTAGGCATGGAGAGATGAGTATCACATTACAGGATGTTGCTATTTTGATGGGATTACCAATTGATGGTGATGCTGTTGTAGGAGACACTACTTTAGATTGGACAGATGCTTGCATGGCCCTTTTAGGTGATATTCCGGATACGATGAAACGAGGTTCAGTAAAATTATCTTGGTTGCGAGAGACATTTGCAGTTATTGCAGAGGATGCATCGGCAGAGGTTGTTAGACGACATGCACGGGCATACTTGTTACATCTTTTGGGATGCACTATTTTCAATGATAAGTCAGGAAATTCAGTGCCACTTATGTATCTACCCCTTCTAGGGGACTTAGATCGGGTTAGTAGATACTCGTGGGGTGGTGCGACACTTGCTTATCTATATCGGCAGTTATCTATTGCATGCAAGTCGGGTGCCAAGGCCATTTGTGGTTCATTGACTCTTCTTCAGGTAATTTGTCATTTACTGCATATTTATTTTGTCTCTAGCATGTGGTTGCATATTCTAAGTAATTGATTTTTTTTGCAGTTGTGGTCTTGGGAGCGACTTCATGTGGGACGTCCTGACATTCCGATGCATCCTTTGACACAAGACATGCCTTTGGGACACAGGTACATTTAAAATTTGTGTGACTATTTATTTATATGAATGTTACTAAGTCACAAATAAATTGTAGGTGGAATGTTCGAAGAGCAGAGATAAATAATCCTCATCATGTTTTGAGATTGTACAGATCAGAGTTTGATCATCAGGAGGACTACCAGGTAAACATAATGAAACCTATTATATTGTACACAGAGGATACGATACTTACATTACTAATTGTATTTTCAATACAGATTAGGTGGGAGCCATACACTGCAGATATATTGGAGATGTTACCAGCTGTTTCTAGGCAGGCATCTCATCTTTGGTTGTCTCGAGTTCCTCTCCTTTGTTTTTCTATTGTTGAGATGCATGTTCCAGATAGAGTACTTAGACAGTTTGGTAGAGTACAACATATTCCTGGTCATGTTGATACATTAGATCGTGTCACCCGAAAGGGACGTGGGCATATGATTGGGCTAGATATTTTGCACATTTTGTACAGATGTGGCATCATTGGGCAGATTACATTATACCACCGGATGAGGAGACTGTTGGTATTGGTAGAGGGGAGTATATGGCTTGGTATTGGGATATCACTAGGCGGTACATTGCTCGGCCAGGTTTCAGTTATGATATGCGTTATGAGCCGCGAGATCACATAGAGAGGAGTCTGGTAGACGGTATGAAGCATTTACATATGATGGCTAGTGTTGGCCTTCAGGATGATATATCGGATAGTGCACAGTCTACATTTATATCCATGCAGATGTATATTGATAGTGTGTTATCTCAGGTTCAGCGGACAGATTCATCTACATCACATGCAGGACCTTCAGAGCCATGTGCAGACACACAACAGCAGTAGCCAGATGATGCAGGACCATCTCACTTTTCTTCAGATGTTATGACAGTTTCACAGTATGGTCTATATGACGTAGGAGCTTCACAGATAGTGACAGATGAGGGCATGACAGATACACAGCCACACAGTCTACGATAGGTACATATCGTCGCCAGCGACGTCACAGAGGATCGACTAGCACACTATCACCAGCAGAGTCAGTCTGATCTACTTGGAGAGACATTAGGCAGTATAGATGAGGACATGGATTCTGAGACAGCACAGTCAGAGTCATGTGATGATGTGTTAGTACATGATACACAGTTGCAGTCGGAGACAGAGGTTGATGCACATGAGCAGTGTCACAGTCGTGGTCGTGGTCGTGGTAGAGGTCGAGCATCTAGAAAGGGAAGAAGAGATACTTTCCACAGTTTTTTTGAGATGATTTTTGTACTTGTTATTTGATGTATTTGTGATTTAACATGATGTATATATGACTGGACATCTACAAATATTTTGCCATGAACTTTTTTGTGATTATCCTTGACATATACATAGAAATGTTATCGTACAGGAACCGTACAAATAATGAAAATATATGTGAAACAGGGGAGGTGCTGTCGATTTTTTTAAAAATTAAATAATGTTTAACAGAAATAAAGATATGTTTACAACCGTATAATTTGTTATTAATAATCTACTTTACTATCATATTAAAAGACTCGAATGCTAATCTAAAATTCAGACGTTGAGTTGAGAGAATTTCCTTTATATATATAATGGTAAAACTCTTATAAATTATCAATGTAAAATTAATTAAAATAGATAATTAATTTTATCTAAATTTTTAAACTTGTGTGAACTTCACACATATGTCGTGTTTTCACAGCACCGCTCGGGTGCTCTGTGAAAACACAGGCGGGGTGCTCTTTCACAGCACCCGAGCGCCCCGCCTGTGTTTTCACAGAGCACCTGTGAAAACACAGACAGGCCGCGCTCTGTGTTTTCACAGAGCGCCGCCTGTGAGGTTTTTTTTTTAATTTTTAAGACTTGGAGTCGGCATTGGCATTGCCGACTCCAAAGCCGGCATTGCCAATGCCGACTTTAGAGTCGGCATGGCAATGCCGGCTTTGGAGTCGGCAATGCCAATGCCGACTCTAAAGCTCCCACCCGGTCCTCCCGGTCACCAAGTTGCCACCGTGGCAACTTGGTGACTATTTTGGGAAATAAATTTAAAATATGATTAATAAATAATTAAATAATATAATATGATTATTTTAATAAAAAACCCTAATTTTTTACTTGTCAAAATTTTATTTTAATAAATAAACTAAAATCACTATAAAATGTATCACCTTCCAATTATCTTGTGTTCAAAATTTCATCTTGATTGGATTTTATTTGGGTATTAAATTAGACTATCAAATAGACCTAAAGTAATTAAAATCTATTATGAGAAGATTTAGAGCTTGTGTTGGGTTCCACCGTATCGACTCGGACCAGTACGTACCGATCCAAACTATATCATTGCGTGCCGTTGCGGCACATCCGAGTCGCCCCCGTGAGGGGACCCGACCGATATTGCCGTGCTTTTATCCTTCATTTAGCACCAATTTCAAATAAATCACAATTATCACGCCGGCCCATGCAATCCAGATATGCCAATCGGGCGAAACTGAATGAACTTGACCCCAACCGCCCAATCGCCCTTATAAGCATATCTCCGGTTGCCGGCATTTGGACCGGACCGGAGACCCGAAAAAGTTTCGCGCATATGCCCAAAATACCCTTCTTCACTCTCTGCGCCGCTCCTCGTCTTCCTCCTCTGCCCGGGCCGATCCCACCATCCTCTTCACTGTCCTCCTTCCACCGCCGCCGCCGGCTCCCGGCTCATGGCCACCGGTGCGGAGCCCACGTGCCGTGAGGACGGCGGCGAGGCCGTCGACCTGCGGTCCTTCCCGACGCCGCTGTCTCCTCCGTACCCCCCGATCTCGAAGGAGTAGAGCTCCAACGGCCCATGTGTCGGCGGCCTCGAGGTCGGAGCTCTTCGCCTCACCGACGCCGACATCGTGTTCGAGGACCCATGGCTGGTGGTGCTGAACAAGCCTTCCGGTGTCTACTGCGAAGTCCTCCTTTCCGTCTATTCCGGACTCGCCTCTTGCCTCCTCCTCTCTCCTCCTTCCGGTAATTACTATCGAATGTGGTTGCTTTTTCCCCTGGATGGAAACCCTAGAGTTAGATTTGTGACGTTGCAGGTCGGAAGGAATCCTCAGGAGGAGGAGGAAGCGCTGCGCCGGAGCTTCACCTCGCCAACAGGCTCGACCGGGACACCAGCGGGCTGATGGTCATAACGAAGTCCCACAAGGCGGCGGCTAAGCTGGTGAAGGCGTTCACCGACCACAGGTGAGAGACGGACAAATCGCCCTCTGCACACGGTAGGGCGCCGGCGTGGGAGCGGATTCGCATTGTCTCCGGCCACGGGAGGTCCAATTCGGCGCTTGGCGTGTGTCGCGGCGTCTGATGTTGGGCGGACGCTGCCTGGGGGTCGACCGTGAGGCACATGTTCACTTCCTTCGATGTGCTGTCGGTGACGGGCGGGGAGAATACCGGGAACCGGCGAATGGTTTCGGAGGGCGGAGACGGTGGTGGTGGAAGAGAAGGCGTGGCGGCGGCGATGAAGAGACGGGGGCTGGCGAGGGGAGGAATCCCGACGAGATCCTGGTGAGGGCGCGCCCGGAGAGCGGGAGGACGCATCAGATCCGGCTGCACTGCCAGTACCTGGGCTTGCCCATCAGAGGGGACGTCAAGTATGGGGGAGTCTGCGAATGGGAGGGAGCGGCGTGCGAGGCCCATGCCCTCCATGCCGAAAGCTTGCAGTTGGAGCACCCCGTCACTGGTCTCCCCCTCCGGTTTCATGCTCCGCCTCCGCCGTGGGCAAGCGAAGCCTTGGGCGCCATCCTCGAAAGAGACGATCCTGGTGACCAAAGGTGCAACTTTTATAATACTAGATATCATCGGAAGGTCTCTCATGATTCCACTAGAAAAAAATGTGGTTTTGCCATCCAAGACGCAAAAATATTCAGTACTGAGCATCCACAGTATGGGGGACATGCGCAAAGTGAAGTGATCATGGATGTGAATGGTTCAAACTGATGACTCTTTGATAAAAGAGGGACAAACCCCCTTATCCTTGTTGGTCGGTTCCATCTTTCTTCTCGCCCCATTTTTTTGGAGATTAGTTGGATGTTTCGGGTACATTAGATGCCATGGCCTTCATCATCTCCATGGAAGAGACCTCACAGGATAAGCAATAATAGAGATATAATAACACTGCAGCAGCTGTGCCCAAGAATCCTCTCCTTGACGTCCGGAAGCTACTTGGCAATTCCCCATGGTTAAAGCCCCGGTTTGAGCTGCAGAACTTGCCAGGAACTGGGACACCATAAGAACTATGGTATCTTCTATTATTACGCAGATGGCAATCCTAACCAAGAGAACAAGGAGCAAGACAAATGACAAGGAAGCCAATGATGGCCAATTCACCCATGAAGCGAACGGCTGGAAGGAAGACTATGGGGACAGGAAGATCAGAGAAAACTCAAGCCTCTTCAACTTCTCAGAGGATCAGACACACTGACTAATTGAAGACTTGTTTCCTCATAGATGCAGAGGTCTTCAGTGATTCAAGTCTATACATTGCGCTGTAGTTTCTGAGTTTTGTCAATCAATCGAGAGAGATCCCATGGCACACTTACTGGCTTGTGCACTAGTGCTCGGTGGTTGTGTAACTTTTGTTGTTGGATTTCAGATGAAGGTCACAACAGGGAAAATCTCCCATCTTTGTCTCCGAGTTAAACTAAGACTGAAGACTAGGCGTCAAGATCGTCTTCCAATGAATAAAAGGTTCCTGGCTCACGTTGTCAAGAAGAATGCAGCAGATGGATTCCGGTGATGAAATCCGGCATGATCAGCAGTGTTGTGATTGCACAAGAGTTGGCAGCCGTATAACATGCATGCTAGTCCCTTTTCTAATCTGCGTTCTTTTACTTTGCGAAAACTGGATATCCTCTGTACCCACAATCTTATTCCTGGTGCTGCTACTGAATTCTTCTGAAACTGGTCAGGCCGGAGGTCTGTGTAGAAGCCTCTTGTTTTGGGATATCTTGAAGTACCATCTGCTGGCTTTTCACCTGTATGCTCAACTTGGAAATGCCGCTGGGATCAGCATCAGTGGTTAAGCTTTTTGATAGCTGTTTAGCTGAAAGCTAATAAAAGATTAGAGAAAAAATTACCGTACTCGTCTGAATGCAATAAGATAATATGGCAGCAAATATGACGTCTCATATGACACCACCTGAGTTGCCACCTAAGTAATGAGGGAGCAACAGACGGCGGTGATGGTGGCGACCTGCGGTCAACAATCGATGGTGAGGTTTAAAACCACTATTTTAGAGTTTAAATTTATATTTTAGAGTTAATATTTATACTTTGAAACTTAAAATTTGTATTTAAGAGTCCAAAGGTAGGATCCAATATTACTATTTTAGAACTTAAATTTATATTTTGGAGTTTAGATTTGTGTTTTGGAGTCTCAAATTTATATTTTAGAGTTTAAATTATTATTAAAAATTTAGTTAATATGTTTAAACTTTAAAATCTAAATGTAATAGGAGAATTAATTGTTGGTCTCGCGCCAACACTTATTTTCCCATCCCTGTCAGTTTTTCCGTCAACGCATAGTCCCTGCTTTATGCGGGACATAATTTTTCAGTCCCTGGCGTTAACAGACGTTATCCCTCTTCTCCTAAATGTCAATTCTACCCTCAGCCATATGTGACCCGTGAGCGTCGCCAGCTTTAATACCTTTCGAAGAAGGCACGCAATGGCGAAACGCTTCTCGCCGCG
>JACBKR010006187.1:0-14038 GCA_014218235.1 Colocasia esculenta | reverse complement strand
GTTTTATCGGGCCAAACCTTAACATATCCTATACCAGTTTAGATCATCAAGTTAACTTTCATTTCCCACTGGTTTCATCGAATTTCATTTAGTAGATCTTGATTTATAAGCGTTTTGCCAAAGTCGCGCACTGTTAGAGCTTTTCCCATTCTTAATATGTTGCACGTATTTCAAGACCGAATTGGAGAAAACTCATAACATGAAAGTTATTCTACTAGCTGTCCTCGTCAGGTTTCATGTTGAACGTTTTGTCTAAATCTCATTAGTTAGAGAGTTATAAGCATGGTAATAGGGTTACTGCATAAAACTACGTCTTCAAGTTACCCTTGGTCTGACCTTGTGTCCCCGTGATCAAAGCCTATCGAACCATCTTTATTGTTCAATTCCGATTTACTGGAAGTACCATAGTATGTCTAGGTTATTTTAAAACTGGTTTCGTTATTTTTCACGCACCGTGCAATTTGTTCTCTAGTTTAGAACAACCCTATGTCAAAAGAAGAAAGACAAGTCCGCAATCCAAGGCACTGTCCTTGCTCTGTCCGAGCCAGGCATGGACCCTGTGAACGCGACGGCCCGATATGTCGCTTTTAGAGGGTTGATTGTGACATACCCCTTGTCGCCTTCTCAAGGCGACATGCGTTCCATCGCTATCCGGCTACCTGATCTGACGACCCTGTCGCGAAGCTCACACCCCTGTGTCGCCTTCTGGGCCCGACCTGTCGCCTTCCTTATATGGCTATGTCGCGATCTCAAGATTTTTTACCAGAACCACGTGTTTTCTTAAAAGTTTTCCGCATATACCCGAGGTCTTTATAAATGTGATATTTGCTGTGTAAGTTACCTGTCTTGGTCTGATCATTACATGATTGTTATTTAATGACCTAAAATTATTAACCCATTTAAAAGCTTTAATTACATGAATGCTATTCTAAGTGCTCCTTAAATGTTATGATCTTTCAGGCTTCTTGTGATTTAATCTTCCTACTGTTCTTCCACGTTTAAATGATAAGAGTTATCATAAAATCTTGCAAACCATGATGAGTTAAAGTGCATAGTTTTATTCCATGTTATATTGTCAAGTGCTTCCTGCGAGTTTGAGACCGATGGTTTGAGAATTGAGACACGCGTACCGCACTACACACTAGCACTGTTAGTAGCCTTTTCTTGGGAAATTGGAAACTCTCTACCGGTCATTCCTAATCGGTAGACTAGCGACCTTTTCACCAAGGCCTCCGTAAATCTCCTCTGACCATGGATTCCCACATGGCCGACGAGTTGGTTGTACTATTGAAGTTCCCTGGAGATAGCACGCACTTCCTTTCTCTTCTTTTCTCGTGAGTGAGACTTACAAACTGGACTAAATCCATTAATGTAAGATTGAACGAAAGTATAAATCATACTGTTATGCTGCCGAATTTATCTCTTGACCATTGTACTCGTGAAATCATGTTCCATTACTTACTACTTGTTCTCCTCATCATCATGAACATGACATTACACATGCTTACCTATTGAAACTCTCATTGGCCATTATAAATGACTGTGGGTATCTACATTTAAAATTTAAGTGAGATGCTGACAGGGCACGGCGTGTGTCCAAGGGCTCCAATCTAGCCCTAATGATGGCGAGTCATAGATATACTGTTAACCATGGGTATAATGATTACTGGCGTTGCATCTGCGCTGGGAAAATCGTGCGTGCGTGTTGAATGATAGATACAATACCACATACACGTGACCTAGTGTACATTCTTGATGGATCTTTTCTCGGTGTACATTAGTGTCTACGTGCCTGATTAGTGTTACTTGATCGTGCTCGTGCGTGCTTGCTTACTTGCTTGCTTGTGTGATATGGCCATCCTGCATTTATTGCAATTTACATGATATCTTGCGTGCTTGTACAAAGTGATCTATTTCTAGTTCTCTCTTGTCATCTTGTTCATCAATCTTGTTCTATCATGATCTCTCTCTCTCTAGCTTGTTTTATATATCATGTTTTAACGTGTTTTATTCGTACTTGCATATCATTCATCGTACTTGCCTAGTTCTAAAATATTAATCACTTATATCATTGCCCGCACATTGAGATATAAATCCTACTGGGCTAGTTTGCTCATTCCCTACTTTTACCCAATCTAGGTGACCATGAAGTGCAAGAGGAAGAGCAAGTCGAGGATGGGAATGCGTCCGAGTGAAGAGCGTTCCAACATGAGTCTATCTATAGTTAGTTTATTTTGAGTGTTAGAACAATGTAGTAGAAGTGAGGTAGTATGTACTTTTGCTTTTATTGAGTCTTAGTCCTGCATTAGTTTATCTGAGACAAATATGAGATTTGAATACAATTTATAATTGAGTTCACATTTGGGCCCTATTATGATGTTGTGTTGATATACATTTAGTGAGTGCTAGCTAGAGGCTTATTTGCCGACTGTCCACGTCTCGAAATATCGACTCGAATTAATTAATATATCCGCTGCGTAATTCTCGGGACGTGACATCCTGAGTCCACTAGGTAGTACTTTCCTGTGAGGACAATTGTCACACATTACATTAACAAATTCTACGTTAAACAAATATACGTGGATAGTAAAAAATAGATAATCATACCTTCCAAAACGTGAAAGCCACCTACATCATAGCCCTCCTCAGGACAAACATGTCAGCAGCTGCTCCCTCAAAATCGACCCCCACATATTGGAAGACAAGTCAAAACACACACCCCCCATGACATTTTGACTGATGACTCCTTTGCGGTTCCTATACCGTGCATGTTTTCTCTCAATATATGCGCTGGGATGTGGGTACCATTAATTGCTCCAATGGCATCCTAAACAAAGTGAAAATGAGAATCTTAACAAGAATGAGACATTTTAATTTTACGTAATTGAAGCGTAGGGAATTTACCTTGAAGTAAGGATAAAATCTGTCATCATGTTGGATGCGGGGGTGCACAGGATCAGTCAAAGTTGGTAGTTTTATGTAATTGAAGCGTAGGGATGCTAACCTTTTGTGACTTCGCGACACGTGTTTACTAATTGTCTCAGAAGAGTGTTGAAAATGTTCGCACATAGCACCGGATGCAACACCATGACCCATTGCATACATGAAAATTGCGAGTTTCTCGGTTGCCTAACATAACGGGAATCACGTATAAGACTCTTTCCATAAGTTCATCTCTTAATCTCATGAACATTTTGGGATGTAGTCTGAACACGTTGTAGCAACGTCGTTCATGTCCCTGTAGAACTTCATTAATCCAAATGTGACCAGTATGACTACTTGTGTGCATAGGCCTTGGGACACTGTGTTCCTCATTTGATTCCAAAATGTCATCAGCATTGCTTGATCGATAGCTAAAAAGAGGGCATTCTCCTCACAAATGATCTCTCGTACTAATGCGTCCACATCAAAAGAAGGACCTAATATTTAGATAAACATAGTACATTCTCTTCAGAAATAGAAGAAGTCATTACATATGAAATAACACAACAAGTAGCATCAAGTAGTCAGTTACGTTTCCTAAAGTACAATGAAAATGACAACTAACATTAAGAAGATCAGAAAATAAGGAACAATATCATCAGCATAATAAGTATGGGAATGTCATTCTTCAGGCCATGGCGTTCCGAATCTCTTCCTGCATGGGTAACTAAATCATTAGGTGCATAGGTAGATCTCCTTTGTACTTGAGACGTAGATCCATGTACAACCATCCATAGTAAGCATGTTGCGCTTCTTCTAAGTTTGGGAATCCCTTATACTTTGCTCCCGGATAACCATTGACCGGGCATAACAATCAGACCAAGTGTGGTATATTCCTGTTGACGACCAACCCAAACTACTAGCACATATACTTGCCCATTTCAGAATGCCTATTGGCCTACAATACCATAAGGTGAACACTCACACTCATAGTTAATATTACATAGGAGTAGAAGAGGGATAACTTATATGAATACAGAATTGAAAAGCAAATGATGTCCTTAATACATGTTACTAGAAGAAGTTACCGAAATATGATACTAACATGAGAGAAACAAGCACAAATGGCAAAGACTAACATGAAGGAAGGACTAACATGGTGAGCATCTCAGGAAGTTGCATTCAAGATCCATGCTAAAGCCCTCATCATCAAGAGCCATGAACCATGCTCTCTTCTCAGGCTTCTCGAAGAGGGTTGATGCTAGGAATAGAAGTTGCTGGGTGTATTATGGCAAAGATTTCATCCTAAAAACACATTCTCTCATTGTGTATTTCTCTTGTGGTGTGGATGACGTGCTTGATGAAGTAGGAAACAAAGTCCGAACCATATTGATGCGCTCATTGTTCAGCATACAATATTGAGATAGTAAGTTGGGATCAAATGACTTCTTGCTCTTTCTCTTTCGAGAACCTGTGGATGCATGATCATTCCTCCTTCTAGTTGGGGATTTGCCCTCATCTTCCACTGGGTGAATGTTTGTCGGTGTCTTTTCTCCAACCGACCGTGATGGAGGATTTGGTTGTGAGGATGATGAAGTCGAATGGTTTGAAATTGTCACCATCCATTGAATGAAATTGACTTGACTCTAATCCCATAGCGTTAAATTGTTCTCGGTAAACACTATCATCATCTCCAAAAGACCGTGTAGCCTCAACATCTACTTCTTGTGTTGAGCCCATGAAATGACTGCCCCGAATAGTTGTCTTTCCACACAAGATGTCCAGCTGTCTTTTGTATGGAAATGGTTTGTCTATATACATCTTGTATTCAGAATTGGTCAGTGGATTAAAAAAAGTCATTTACATGTGCTATAGACAAAATGTGTAGTTTGGACTAAATTTATTGCTGCCTTACCGCAATTGCCGCCTGTATGCTTTCTTCATCAGGTGGAACAGGTAATTTCGTTCGTCATCCCATCCCCAACCAGAATGTGTACGCAATTGTTCGTAGAGGTGGTACACTTCCTAATGTTCCTCCAACGATACTTTAAAGAATCTTTGTCCTTTATCACATTGCCAATGGTATTAAACTGATGTAAAATGTTCTTGAAAGACATGTGCTTTGAAGGTGCCTGACTACCATAGTTTTATGGTGAACATCAATCAATAAATCTAATAATATCCTATCTTTCGCAACGTCCAATTTGGTGAACGACCCTTTCCCGTGGACAGAGGCCCTGAGTTTTTCTAACATAAAATAATATAATGACACACAAAAAGTCAATATAATTACTGTTATGACTTTAAACATGAAACATATTAATAAGGACAATTGCTCATTTTTTAACTAACAAACACAACATATGTGAACAAGTCATCAAGTCCTTAGAACTAAGTCATGGGTCCTCAGACTCACTAAATATTTGGACTATGTCAACATAAAATGGCAAGCTCCTTCCCTTAACCATAAGCCAACGTGTTGACTGCAAATGGAATAAGCAATTAGTATTTAAACACCATTTACTAATACCTACAACAATTTTGTGAACTACAAACCTCATTGTACGCATCCCACATAATGTCGTTGCCAACAATGTTGATTTTTCATCATCCCATGTAAAACCTACGTTGTCTTGTAGGTCTTTGGATATGAGATATATTTTTTTATAAAAACATAATTTACTTCTCAAATGTGTAAAGTCCCATGACAATCAAACTTTCTGATAAAGTCTCCTTAATCATGTCCCATGCATGTTTTGTATGAAGTCCCCATGTAATAGCTCATTCCTAAGCAACTGAAGAAATGTCCGGTCCATATCGGAGGTCCACACATACCTAAGTGGTTGGTAAGAAATAATAATGAGAACTATATGTAAACAAAATGAGGGCAGAAATTCAGTCTACAAATTTAATCTAATCCTTCATAACATGGTTGTCACAAAATAGTGCACGACATTATACTCTATGCATAGCTGATAGGAAGTTCAAATTGTACCTGGTTGGGACATCGACCTTGAGGCGGTTGGGGCAGGTGGGCAGCAGTACCGATGGTAAATGCTGATTAAGTTCAAAACCTTTTAGCCAATAAGTAGGAAGAGAGCAGACAGACAGTAGAACCATAGGTAGTAATGAACTGTTTTACTATGTACATAATAGATTTAGGAATGGATATGATAGAGAGGTGTTTAAATATAACAGGAGGCTAGAACCAAGAAACATAAGAGGGCTAGATAAAATCAAGAGTACTTCAAAAAAGAAAATTATCTCCGAAGAAGACTGTTTACATAATATATTAGTAATGAGATGAAGGGTGTAAAATTATTCAGCTATTCTATAACCTTAATGAGAAAAACTGGTCATAACATGAGAGGTTAAGTTTACCACTAAAAGTAGGTCTAAAGACAAGAAGGGAACCAAATAAAAAAAAACTCATGTTTACCATTGTTGGAAAAGAAGGAAACCAAACCACAAGAACAAAGCTAGGATGACCTCAAACAATTTCGTGGGAGTATATGACTGAAACAATCTTTAAACAATAGCTAGAATAGAATCACAAGAACAAGTACATGGATATATCCAAAAACCAAGTTGACTTTGTAATCAAAACTTTAACCAGGAAGCAAGAAGAGGGCAGCTAAAAAGAATTCAGTTTATAAGGAGGCAGTAAGTTACAATTGGTAGAATAGAACCCAAGAACAACTACATGGAAACACCAAATTTCATTTGTAATCGAATCTTTAACCAGGAAGGCATAAAAGCAGGTTTCTGAACATGATAATTATCAACCAAAGAATTAAGTTTATAAGGAGGCAGTAAGTAGAACATAGCTAGAATAGAACCCAGAACAACTACATGGAAACACCAAATTTCATTGGTATCAAATCTTTAAACTAGGAAGGCATAAAAGCAGGTTTCTGAAGAATATTATCAAACCGAGAATTCAGTTTATTAGGAGGCAGTAAGTGAACAATAGGTAGAATAGAACCACAAGAACAACTACATGGAAACACCAAATCTCATTAGTAATCAATCTTTACCCATGAAGGCATAAAAGCGGGTTTCAGAAGAATGATTTATCAAGCATAGAATTCAGTTTATAAGGAGGCAGTAAGTAGAAAAATAGGTAGAATAGAACCACAAGAACACAATAGATGTGCAGGCAAACATAAGGAATCACAAGAACAGAATATGAAAAAAAAAAATTGCAGGCAAACATAAGGAATCATCCAACATGGTTATAGCAGTGATTAGGAAAAAATTGCAGCGCTTCTATCAGTCCTCAAAGTAGAGAAAGGAACCCACAATAATCTATACATAGGGCAAACGGAGGGAGTACAAGAAATCTAACCTTCCTTCTGATGAAAGTTCAGAAAAATCTGGAGAATCCTCCCATGATCATTAACGCAATGACATATATAAAACACAACCCTTCATTAGTCACAATTGGATGGTTAAAAAAAAAAAAATTGGTAAAGAACTCACCTCAACACAGGTTGAACTGAAGAACACCACTTTCGCAAGAGGGTGACAAATAGACACGGTCGGGGTTTATAGACAATCCGTCGAAACCAGAGTCAAGAAAGGGGCAAGGAAGGGTGCAGTCACTGGTGCACAGGGCATCGCCAGAGTTCAACTTACCAGGGTGAAGGAACGGCCATGAACAGTACAGTCAAAGCTGGAGGATGATTCTTCGCATGGCCTCAGATAGGAAGGACGGGAAAGGGAAAGCTTCTGACAAGGATCCAAATCACGGGCAAAGGGAACAGATTCGCGCGTCGAGGTGGACAGCTTCCCACCTGTTCTATTCTTCTGGAACGGAGGGCGGAAACAGGAGGGCAGCGATGGCAGTCCCGTTCGGGGAGGAAGCCTGGTCTGCGAAGGCGGGAGTTAGTAGGTCCGGGGAACGACGACGGAGAAGGCTGGAGCAAGCCTCGTCTGCGACGGCCTTAGGTAGCAGGACCGGGGAGCGATGGCGGAGAGCAAGCCTCATCTGCGATGGCGGAGGTAGCAGGTCGGGGAGGGGAGCGATGGCGGGGATTTCGCGAGAGGAAGACGAGTCACATCACCCATGTGCTGTTCCAGACGCATACAGGGAGGGGTAAATGGGGTAGCTACATGTGGGTTAACTCCAGTCGTGGGATCGGGGTGGGTTAGGTATAGTGGGTTAACTCAGAGTTAACTCTGCTTTAACCACCTTAGATGTAGGTTAATTATAACACACATCAAAGCACTTTTTGAGTTAACACATAGTTAACTAGAGTTAACTCTGAGTTAATCACATCCAAAGCATCGCTAATTGTCTCTTTCTAATTTCAGCTTATTTAAGCAACGAATTTCCATGCATTTTCTTACTTCATTTGATTTTGGGGTCTATGTGGTCCTTGGCCCATTATGATAATGGGTCATCAATATATAATGTTGGAAGTCTCCCAACATTTTATTTAATTTATGCTTGCATCGTATTTTCGTGTAACCACTTTCCAACTTGTTTCCTAGTTTGATAATCGGTCACACTAACTCTTAAACCTAACCCAAATGATTTTTATGACCCAATTTTTTGATGGGTCATTAGAGGATATATTTGAAGCCCGTAATGATTTTTATTTATTTTCTGACTCATCCAAGTACGTGTGATAATGATTTTTTTCGACTTATTCATGAATTATGATAATAAGTCGTGAAGCACTTTAAACTTGGATAATCTTATTTTCTTGACACAAATTTCTTTGTGGAACATTTAGGAATAATGTGTGGAGGTTGATTTATAATTTTTACGGATTTTTCCGATGTTTTAGCACATACGATAATGATTGGTATGTTTTAAATACTTTGATATTATGGAAATTATTTATTTCATTTATTCGAATCTTTATATAGTTAAAATTTTCGGAGTGCTACACCCTCCCCCACTTAAGAAAATTTGGTCTCCAAATTCATGTATAGAAAGTTATTGTCCAGTGAGGTGTACTTACTTGCGAATAGCTCCGGTATCTTTTGCACATTGCTTCCTTGGTTTCCCACGTGTCGTCTTCATCCATGCATGATCCATCTAAACCTTACCAGTGGGATGATCTTGTTCCTTAATTGGCGCAGTTCCCGGTCCACGATCTTAATTGGCTTCTCTTGATATGTTCCATCTTTGTTGAATTCCAGGAGCTCATATTCTATGACATGCCACGGATCCCGTACGTACTTTTTCAACATGGATATGTGGAACACATTGTGTATTCCATCCATTTGTGGTGGTAAGCGAGACGATATGCCACCTCGCCGATCTTTCAAGATTTCGAAAGGCCCGACAAACCTTGGTGACAACTTGCCTTTAATGCCAATCGCCTGATCCCACGGCCTGGAGACACTTTCAAGAATACATGCTCACCAACCTGAAACTCCAGGTCTCTTCTCTATTATCTGCATATGCCTTTTGCCTTTGCTGCGCCACTGTCATTCTTCTTTAATAAGCTTTACCTTCTCTGTGGTTTCCCTTATCATCTCTGGTCCTAGCATTTGTTTTTCGCCAACTTCATACCAGCATATGGAGATCGGCAACTCCTGCCATAGAGTGCTTCAAATGGTGCCATTTGAATGCTAGCTTGATAGCTATTATTGTAGGCGAACTCCACAAGAGGTAAGTGTTCGTGCCAGTTACCTCCAAAATCTAGGACACATGCTCTAAGCATATCTTCAATCACCTGGTTGGTTCTCTCCGTCTGACCATCTGTCTGTGGATGGAAAGCCGTGCTAAAGTTTAGTTTAGATCCCAAGGTAGTGCAGTCCTTTCCAAAAGTGGGATGTAAACCTAGGGTCTCTATCAGATACGATAGACACCGGTACTCCATGTAATCTGACTATTCCTTCACATACATGCAGCCAGAACATCTACTGACCACTTATTCTTCACTGGCAAGAAGTGAGCCGACTTAGTTAAGCGGTCGACAATAACCCAGATACCATCGAATCCACCTCTAGATTTAGGTAGTCCGAAAATAAAGTCCATCCCTATACCTTCCCATTTCCATGCCGGGATTTCTAGGGGTTTGAGTTTACCTGCGGGTCGCAAGTGTTCTGCCTTGACCTTTTGACATGTTAAGCATCGGGCGACATATTCCGCCACCTCTCTCTTCATATTAGGCCACCAAAAGCTTCTTTTCAAATCTTGATACATTTTGGTAGTTCCAGGATGAATGGTATACCTGGTCTTGTGAGCCTCATCCATAATCATTTTCTTTGTCTCCGCATGGTCGGGTACACAGACTCGATCCCGAACAATAGTCTTCCATCTTCAGTTAATGAGAAATCCGGCCTCTGGTCTAGATTAGCCTTAATCTCCACAAGTACAGGGTCATTATCTTGGAGTGTTGTGATGTCCTCCAATAGTGTAGGTTGTGCTCTAACACTAGCAACAAGGCATCCCTTCTCTTTGATGTCAGCATCAATATTTAACTTGGCGAAGTCTTCTAATAACTTCCATTCGTCCACCATTAAACTTGACAATGTGATCATTGGCTTTCTACTTAGAGCATCTGCCACAACATTTGCTTTTCCTGGATGATATTGGATCGTGAAGTCGAAGTCTTTGAGATACTCCAACCACCTCCGCTGTCTCATATTCAAGTCCTGCTGAGAAAACAGATACTTCAAGCTTTTATGGTCAGAAAACACAATGAATTTCTCACCATATAGATAATGACGCCATATCTTCAAGGCGAAGACTACAGCAGCTAGCTCCAGATCATGTACAGGATAATTGTCCTCGTGCTTCTTCAATTGTCTGGACGCGTAGCATATACTTTCCCATTTGCATCAGCACACAGCCAAGGCCGATCCCGGATGCATCGGTGTATACTTCAAAACTACCCCCAGCAACTGGCAGTGTCAGTACGGGTGCCGAGGTAAGGTGCCTTTCAATGCCTTGAAACTTTCTTCACATTCATCAGTCCATGCAAATGGATTCTCCTCCTGGTAAGCCTGGTCAATGGTACAGCTATCTTTGAGAAATCTTTAATGAAGCGACGATAATAACCGGCTAAACCCAGAAAGCTCCTAATCTCCGACACAGTTGTCGGCCTTTCCCAGTTCTTTACCGCCTCCACCTTAGATGGATCCACAGAGATTCCCTCCTTGGATATGATGTGACCAAGGAAAGACACTTCCTCCATCCAGAATTCACACTTACTAAGTTTAGCATAGAGTTGATTCTCTGAGCACTTGCAGAGCAACCTTCAAGTGTTCCTCGTGTTCTTCTTTGGATTTGGAGTAAATAAGGATGTCATCAATGAACACCACTATAAACTGGTCCAAGTATGGCCTATAATATTGTTCATAAGTTGCATGAAAGCCGCTGGAGCATTGTTAAACCAAACGGCATGACCACGAACTCATAGTGACCATATCTACTCCGGAATGCAGACTTGTGAATATCCTCCTCCTTTATTCTTAGTTGATGGTAGCCTGATCTTAGATCTATCTTGGAGAAATATTGTGCACCAGAGATCTGGTCAAACAGCTCGTCGATGCGGGGCAGTGGATACTTATTCTTTATTGTCAACTGGTTTAACTGACGGTAATCAATGCATAGCCTCATTGTCCCGTCCTTCTTTCTACAAATAGCACTGGCGCCCCACGGGGATGTGCTAGCCTGATAAAACCCTGATCTAGCAATTCTTGGATCTGTCTTTTCAACTCCTGCAATTCAACAGGGGACATGCGATACGGAGCTTTTGAAACAGGGGCTGCCCCAGGGAGTAACTCAATGGTGAAGTTTACCTCCGCTTAGGTGGTATACCCAGGTAATTCCTCTGGAAATACATCAGGATAGTCCCTGGCTATTGGAATGTCTTCTAGGGTTGGTTTCTTCTTTTCAGTTGCCAAGACGGAAACTAGGAAAGCATCACACACCCTGTTGATCAGCTTAGAAGCCTTTAGGGAGGATATCAAGATAGGGTGTTTGTGATAACGGGTGCCAAGTAGTGATAGAGTTGGAAGGTTTGGTCTTTAAAAGTGACCCTCCTATGGCGACAGTTTACATCAGCATCATATTCAATTAGCCAATCGACACCCAAAATGGCATCATAACCCTTCATGTCTAACAGATAAGGTCGGCAGGGAGATTGTGTCCTCCAATTATAGTTTCACATTTCGGCAAGTAGTGAGTGAGTTCAGATTCTGAGCCTAGTGGAGAGGCTACAGTGATCTTGGATTTCAAGGTACAGATTTGACAGGTAGAGTTGCAGCAAATGTGGTGGAAATAAATGAATATGCAGCTCCAGTATCAATAAGCACAAATGCAGTTGCGAGTGTATGAAAATGGTACCTTCCACCATACCCCCTTCCTCGTGTAGGTCAGCTTCTATGACAGCATTAAGGCGTCCTTGACGTCGTGGTACATTCTGGGCTTTGCCTGGTGGTCCTTCATCATTGGACAGTCAGAATACGGTGGTCACGCCCACCACATCTCAAGCATGCCCGAGCTTCTTCCAGCATTCTTCTGCTCGGTGCCCCCGGTTTATCACAGAATTTGCAGTTTTCAGCCAATTGCCTACCTTCCACTTTGACTCTCTTGTCTTCAACATCTCTTCCGGCATTCGGCCTCTTGTTGTTGTTGTTGACGTTGTTGTTACGAAAAGTTGGAGCAATATTAGGTGCTCCCTTCTTGACGAAGATCGGCTTGGAGTTGTCCTTGCCCCTCATGCCCTCTACTTTGGCCATGGTGTCTTCTACCAGCTGAGCTCTTTGAACCATCTCAGTGTAGGTTTGAATGTTGTGTGGTCCGATCTGTTGGGCGGCATGCTGCGAGGCAGGTGCGCGTGCCAGCGTCTCACCCTGGGGGACCTGAGAATGAGGGTGTGCAGAGGCTGGGTTGGCCAAGTCATGCTAGGTCCGGGTGTGGACCTGCTGCGGGTGTTGCTGAGTTGTCCAGCAGGGGGACTGTATCCTGTGGTGGGTTATAAGCGGATGGTATCCTTACACAACACTCGAGTTTTGGCGTAACGGCAATGCCTGAGATCCTATATACCTGGTATCAGAGCAGGTCGCGGGTTCGATTCCCAGGGGTGCCGCTGGGGGGGAGATTTTGGGCGGCATGCTGCGAGCAGGTGCGCGTGCCAGCGTCTCACCCTGGGGCGACCTGAGAATGAGGTGTGGCAGAGGCTGGGTTGGCCAAGTCATGCCTAGGTCCGGGTGTGGACCTGCCTGCGGGTGTTGCTGAGTTGTCCAGCAGGGGGACTGTATCCTGTGGTGGGTTATAAGGAAGGATGGTATCCTTACACACAACTCGAGTTTTGGCGTACGGCAATGCATGAGATCCTATAACCAATTGATGACCAAACTGTCCCCATATATTATTTCCATTTATTTATATATTAATTTTGATGATTAACAAAATACACTAATGGATTACTGAGCCTGAGAACAGGAAATAAAAGAAAATGAAAGTTCAAGACAATCGGTAAGTCTCATCACTCTTCTATCCAGTCTTTGTATCGACTTCTTTGATAAGCAGAACGATTTCCTCTTTGACCGGGAAACTCAAAACAAATCGATATCGCAACGACTCTTTAAGACATCGCACAATTTCTTTAGAACTCGCAACGACTCTCTGTCGTAACGATTTCTTTAGACCTCGTAACGATTTCTTTAAACTCGCAACGACTCTCTAGCCGTAACGATTTCTTAGACCTCGTAACGATTCTTTAGAACTCGCAACGACCTATAGTCATAACGATTTCTTTAGAATTCATAACGATTTCTTTAGAGTTCATAACGATTTCTTTACTGTTCATAACGCCTTGCTTTGTGTAACGATTTCATGTAACGATTTCTTTATACTTTGATAGTCATAACGATTTCTTGTAACGATTTCTTTAGAACTCGCAACGACCTATAGTCAAACGATTTCTTAGAGTTCATAACGATTTCTTTAGAGTTCATAACGATTTCTTTACTGTTCATATCGCCTTGCTTTGTGTAACGATTTCGTGTAACGATTTCTTTATAACTTGATAGTCATAACGATTTCGTGTAACGATTTCTTTATAACTTGATAGTCATAACGATTTCTTGTAACAATTTCTTTAGAACTCGCAACGACTTGCTTTTTGTACGGCTTCATAAGTTA
>JACBKR010006186.1:0-13982 GCA_014218235.1 Colocasia esculenta | reverse complement strand
ATATTGATGAAGCGTTATCTTGTGAAAACTGGATAAATGCTATGCATGAAGAGCTGCATCAATTTGAAAGAAATCAAGTCTGGGATTTAGTACCAAAACCTCCGATCTAACTTCCATCATTGGAATAAGATGGATTTTCAGAAATAATTGAATGAATCTGGTCAAATTGTTCGAAATAAAGCTTGACTTGTTGCTCAGGGGTATAACCAAGAACTTGGTATTGATTTTGAAGAGTCTTATGCCCCGTAGCAAGACTTGAAGCTGTTCGAAATATTCTTGCATTTGCTGCTTCTTTGAAATTCAAAGTCTTTTGAAAGATGTCAGAGTGCATTTTTTAATGGCTACATAAAAGAAAATGTTTTGTAAAACACCCCCGGAGTTTGAAAATGAAAAATTTCCTGATCATGTCTTTAAGCTTAATAAGGCTCTTTATGGTCTTAAACAAGCTTTAAGAGCTTGGTATGACCAGTTGAGCTCCTTTCTTGTAAATAATAGTTACATAAGAGGAAACATTGATCAAACTTTATTTAGAAAAACTGCAAAAAATCATTTCATTGCTGTTCAAGTTTATTGATGATATCATTTTTGGATCAACGGATAATAATTTATGCAATGAGTTTGCCCATCTATGCAATCTGAATTAGAAATGAGTCTAATGGTGAACTTGTAACGACCCGACCTCCCGGACCCCCGCCAGAGACCCTGAAGTCGCGTCGCCACCAACGGAACCGAAGACCTGGAAGGGTTAGAATTCAAATAACTATAACAAGAAAGTTTGTACATTAATAAAGAAGTTATGTACAACATGTCCCAATAAAAGAATAGGTACGAAAGAAAGGTGCAGTCCTTAAGGGCATACCACGAGGACTTGCAAAAAGCCATTCTCAACTCCAGTACAAAGAGCACTCCACACTCACAACTCACACTGATGGCAATGCACGGCGAACAAGCCGCCACCACGACTGTCCGGCAACGAACTTCTGCGACAAACGAGTCCCTACTTGGAGAGAGTAGGGGGGTAAGCATCGCGAACAAGGCTTAGTAGGGATAACCAGTCCCTTACCAGCCCAGCAAAGGAACTCCAACAAAGCGGAAGCAAAACTACTCTACAAAGTAGTAAAGCGAGAAATGCCTACTACAGAGAGCTACAAAGTAGCAAAACAGAGTAACGCTTTGACCTACAACCAAGGTCGGGCAAACACGACTCCCGTAGAACCAGCGGAGTCAAACACAATGCGGAGCAACACCTCGACACACACCTGCCGAGACAAAGAAGCTCACGGGACACCGAAGCAACCACGTGAGATCGGAGTCTCACGACACAAGCACCCAACATCCCATACCTGCACGAGGTCGGGAAGGAACAACCAGGTGTCCCCACGAGAGACACCGAACAACCACGTGAGAAGGAACGTCTCACCACTAGCACGGCCACCTCGGACATCCACAAGGTCGAGGGCCCACAAGTAGAACCACCCTGCACCGTGGACATGCCACAAGGTGAGGGAACAACTCACCGGTGCCACCACGAACGACACCAAGGAATGGGTTATAGAAACAGCAGTCGGGTGCCTACACCAGGCATCTTGAGAGAACCCGCAGAGCGGAAACCACTAAACATGGCCCACGAGGCCAAACCTGCAAAGCCCACGAAAGCTAGGCACGACTAGGCTACGACCATCGTGCGAGCTAGGGCAATGAGAACCCAGTCTCGCAAACAGCGTGAAACCGGAGGCAACCTGCCCTGGGGCACAAGCCGACACGCTAAATGGCCGCGGAAACACCCACGACAACACAGGTCTTGTCACGCCCTCCTGAGCCATCGCGATGGCATCGAGACAGCTAGGAGAACCGCGACAAGAACAAAGTTGCGACAGGGCCGCACGCGCGACAACACCCGTGTCGCGACGGGGCAGGGCGTCGCGACAACACTTGTCGCGATGGGAAACCTGGTTGTGACCCGACCCTTATTGCGACGGCCAACCGCGCCGCGATAAAGGTCAGTTCCGACCACGGCGACGCCTCCTCTTATGTCGCGACGCGCACTGCTGTTGCGACATCAGCCGGGAGGCAGACCGCCGGGATGCTACATCTCGGTCGCCCACTACACAAATCACACAAACACAGGGAGGGGATCTTGAAGAAAGCTGTAAAGCAAGCAAACAAACACAAGGACTTCCATCCCCACCAACAAGAAAGGGGACAGCCTCCCTACAGATTTGAAGAACCGAACCCCAAACAAGGGCCTTCACGACACCACGTCCCCCACCTTCTCGCTCCTCGCCAATGCTCCAAGCTCCTCATGAGCCGCCGGACGCTCCACCAAGCTCCACTACCGAGAAGGAAGAAGAAGACTTCCCTCCTTGAAGAGGAGGAAGGGAAAGAGAAGGGAAAGAAAGGGAAAGGGGAAGTCGGCCAAGACTTTTTAGCCTCCGCCCCCAGAACGCGATGGGCGGGGCGTCGCGTTACCACTCTTAACGTGACGGCTGCCCACACCGTGACAAGAATGCGCCCACCTGGACGCTGCGACAACCTGACAGGTTAGTTTGCCACGCCTGCCACTCTGACAGGTGGCGGACGCCTATCAGAAGACCAAAAGCGGAACCCTGTCGCGACACGTTACCGGGCGCGACAGAACGCGACGCAACCACTAGTCACGACCTGGATGACTGTCGCGATGGCAGCACCATCGCAACACTAACGCGTCACCAAGGCCAGATGCGTTAGTGGCCAGTCATCCCACACATAACAGAAAGCCGGAAAGCCTGAGATGTTACAATACATCCAACAAAAAAATAATTTTGTCCTCGAAATTTAAGTGCAAAACCCGGTCGAAGAAAACAACAGGTGCAAAGGGACAACTAAGTCGCACCGCGACTTCTCGGTGGTCGCCACCACGACCCGACCACAAAGGGAGTGCCAAACTAGACATCCGACAGCTCATAGAGCGCACACCAACTGGCACGAAGCACACAATCGGATGTCGACAACTCCACAGACGCGACACGCACCAAACCGACTAGAAAACAACGAAAACCGCCAGCCAGAAACCCCGCGACTGAGCCCTCAACATCCACACTATTGAGACCAATCGGTCAGTAACTCACTCTATCACCAGTGTCTAGACAGGGGTCCCAACTACTGATGGAAAAGAGGAAACCCCAAGAGATCACCGTAAGACTCCGCTGAATGGCTCCGCACAACTAGCAACAGCTAGCACCTACGGCAAGGCCAAACGAGAGCTTCTTAATGGTAACCCAACACCAATCGATAGCATGCACGTGGAGAACACCATGGCATGCGGACAGACCGCTCCACAGGCACAGGCACAGAGGCAAAACCAAAGAGACGTCTGAGTTCGGCAACGCCAGATAACTCAAGACTCGGCAACTTCATGGGACACATTGTGCTGGCCGTGCCTTGTGGCTGTACCGTTACCGTTGTGGGGTGGCTGCTTTGCCTTGTCTAGGTAGCCCTCGTGGTACGCCAATCTTTGGTCGTGGCCTATGTCCGAGTTTCCCCTCTCGCCTTGGGGAGCGAGTGTGTTTTCGGTTGGGGTACCGTGTTTTGGTTTGGAATTTCTTTGAGGTCGACGTGCTGTCTTTGACCTCTGCAGTTTTTTTCATTTCCGTGCAGGTTGCCGACGTCTTGAGTTGTCTGGCCTTGCCAACCTCAGACATCTTCCTTGGTTTTGTCTCTGTGCATGTGCCTGTGTAGCGTGTGGTTTAGCTTTCTGTGGCTCCACAGTCGTTGTGTGTCCTAGTCGGACCAAGAGGATGATCTGGGTGGGATCTAGTGGTGCCGGCGGACATTGTCCCGCGTGCCGTGGTGTTCTCCACATGCATGTTATCGCTTGGTTTTTGGTCACCATTAAGAAGCTCTCGTTTGGCCTTGCCGTAGGTGCTAGTAGTTGCTAGTTGTGTGGAGCCATTCAGCAGAGTCTTGTGGATGACCTATTGGCGTTTTCTCGGTTGTTTGCTGTCAGTAGCTGCGTCCTCTGTCTAGCCATTGGTGACAGAGTGAGTTACTGACCGGTTGGTCTCAACGGCATGGTCTATTGAGGGCTCAGTTGCATGGTTTCGACTGTTTCAGTGTTTCTGGTCGGCTGGGTGCGCGCCGCGCTATAGAGTTGTCGAGTCTGATTGTGTGCTCTGCGCCAATTGGTGTGCGCTCTGTGAGTTATCGGATGTCTGGTTTGGCACTCCCTTGTGGCCGGGTCCTAGTGGCGACCAATGGGAAGTCGCGGTGCGACTTTAGTGGTCCCTTGCACCTATTGTTATCTCCGACCGGGTTTCACCCTTAAGATTTTTTTTTTTTTGTGGATGTATTGTAACATCTCGGGCTTTCCGGCTTTCCGTTTGTGTGTGGGATGACTGGCCACTAACGCGTCCGGCCTTGGCGACGCGTTATTGTCGCGACGGGCAGGGGTACCACCGATTGGGCTACTAGACAAGGCAAAGCAGCCACCCCACAACGGTACGGTACAACCACAAGGCATCAGCTAGCACAAGGTGTCCAGAGGCGGAAAGCTCAACGCCTCCAACATCGAGCAAAACTCGTGAAATAACGCACGGAGCCTCACGATCAAGAATTACAACTGAACACACAGTGCTCACACAAGCACTAGGAGCCACCATAGTGCAATACAATGAACCAGGGCTCCAGACGGCACGAAAACAAACAACTCGAGCACGAGCAGAGGGTGCCACCACAAGCACCAAAACTCGGCAGGATGCAACACAGTTGCACTAACGGCCGGAACAACACGGCTAATAGGAAGGACTCTCCACAAGAGACCTGCCAAAAGCCACCCATAAGAAACCGCAAGCCAAAAAAGGGCAGATAGGCCACATCGGCCCCCAAACCTTAAGACACAAGAACACGGAACAACGAAAAGAAAGGCGCTCAAGGTGCAGTACACGACCGCACCAACGCCCTGAAATGTACCAAGGCCAACCGAAAGGGACTCTCCACCAGAGACCACACAAGAGAAACGCACGAAAAACTAATAGCTTCAAGAGCGCAACAGCCACATCGTCTCTTAGAAGCACACAAACACAAGGCACTGCTCCAACCACCATAGGTGGAGAGGGCCTCACACTAAGTGACAACAAGTACCTCCAAGGCACAAGCCAAAACACACACCGGAACGATGCCTGCACAAGCAAGCCAAACCAACAAAAACCGGTGCTGCCTCACAAGGAATACAAGGCACACTGCCCCACATCGTTTCATCAGGCAACAAGAAACCAACACAGCATGCGACGACACAATAGGTACACCATGACCCATCGTGCCAGAAGAACCAACGCGCACGAGGGGGAGCAACCAGCTCAACCTCAAGACAGCAGAAGGGGAGGGACCTTTGCCACAAGGTCGCCACAGTGCGCAACATGGCGCCAAAAGCCATGTGAAAGCATCGCTACCCGAGCAATCCACGAAAAATAGGAGAGGAGACACCCACTACGAGTCTCCTCCACACGAAGGGAGACTGGCACTTCCAAAGAAGCACCACCAGCCAGACACCCATGGCACTCCCAAAACTACCATCTAGCAGAGCATGCAGGGCACGAGAGAAACGAAGAAAACCTCAGGAAAACCACCTGGCCAGCACAACGGCCAGACACACGGTCAAGGGCACCACACCTTGACCGACAATGCCCAAGCAGACTGTAACACGGATAGTCAAACTGGCAACAAAGACAGCTCATCTCAACCGAGAGAGAGCAGCGACAACCAAAACAAATGCAAGGCAGCTTTAGGGAAAAACCTCCAGCCAAGGCACCAAGAGCCGATCTGGAAAACATCACCAGAAGCAGCCCAACCGAACGGCCAAAACACGGCCAACAGAGTGAACACAGAAACCAGCGAAGCAACACAAACTAGTTCGGGAGCACCTCCACCAGAACCACCAAGGCAACGTTCTGGGAAAACCCTCCAGAACACACCAGCACACACAATAGCAGCATACCTCAACCCTGAGGTAGCACAACACCAGTGGAAAACGAGCCCGGAATAGTCCTGAGAGCGAACCTCACCAGGACAACAACCAACAGTTCTGGGAAACCGCACCAAAACACAAGGCAACCAAACGATGCACCTCAACCTCGAGGGCAACGCAACGGCAACCAACTAGACAACAGAGACCTCAAACAAGGAGGTAACACAGTGGAAGACTTTAACGAGCACAGAAGCAGTCCCAGAGGGAGAGTAACCCTCACTAGGACAACAACAAAACAGTTCTGGGAAACATCACCATAAACACAGCAGCCAGCGATGCACCTCAACCTAGAGGGCAATGCCGCAACAACCAGAAACGAGCACAACAAAGTTCTGGGGAAAACTCACCTCCACCAGAACCAACAGGGAAGAACTCCGGAAGCACCTCACTAGAGTCACAACCAATCAGCCCAAGGCGACAACAACACCATAGATAGGTGTCGGAGCGCTCAAACCAGCAGCACAACACGGCACACAAGCATCTGCTTAGCTCGAGCAAAGACGCCGACTGAGCAGAGCACAGCTCCCAACGGTGCACAGGCACACAAGGCCAAAAACACAGCCACAAAACACACACCCCAACAACAAGGGGGACATCCAACAAGGACTCACCCCAACAACAAGGGGAAAACCAACAAGGCAAGGACACCTTCGACCGGTTCCGTAGACTACAACCTTGCACCGATATAGGCCACACCACATGTAGGCTCTCTCAGGCCTTCGCGACACACCCACAGGATGCGCAGGTGAGGACGAACCCAACCGCAGCACGAGTGAAACCGCAACCACGCTCGCAGCACGCGCACCCATCAACAGCAGCAACACTCTCCTGCAGCTCACACTCGGACCCTGCTGGAAAGCTAGCCACCTGCAACAAAGAGCCCAATGCTCACCTAACAGCAACTCTACACGGACGGGCCAGCAGCGTACTAGTACCTTTCTTTGGGATAGCCATAGTTATTAACTCATCACAAATCTCATTGGACCCCTGAGCTCTGATACCACTGTAACGACCCGACCTCCTGGACCCCCGCCAGGGACCCTTGAAGGTCGTGCCGCCACCCACGGATCTGAAGACCGTAAGGGTAGAATTTAGTCCAGTGAGATAAGCAATGAATTCAAATAACTATAACAAGAAAGTTTGTACATTAATAAGAAATTATGTACAACATGTCCCAAATAAAAGTACAGGTACATAAAGAAAGGTGCAGTCCTAAGGGGCATACCCCGAGGACTTGCAAAAAGGCCACTATCAACTCACGGTACAAAGAGCACTCACACTCACAACTCACACTACTGGAAACGCACGGCGAACAAGCCGCTACCACGACCGTCTGGCAACGAACTCCTGCGACAGCGAGTCCCTACCTAGAGAGAGTAGGGGGGTGAGCCTCGCGAACAAGGTTCAGTAGGATAACTAGTCCCTTACCAGCCAGGGCAGCAGGAACTCCAACAAGCTGAAGCAAAACTACTCTACAAAGCAGTAAAGTGAGAAACGCCACCACAGAGAGCTACAAAGTAGCGGAACAGTGTAACGCCTCGACCCACAACCATGGTCGGGCCAAACACGACTCCCGCAGAACCAGTGGAGTTAAACACATTGCAAAACAAACACCTTGACACACACCCGCCGAGACAAATAAGCTCAGGGACACCGGAGCAGCCACGTAAGACCAGAGTCTCACGACATAAGCACCCAACATCCCAGACCTCCACGAGGTCGGGAAGGACAACTAGGTGTCACCATGTGAGACAACGAACAACCACGTGAGAAGGAACATCTCACCACTAGCACGGCCACCTCGGACCTCCACAAGGTCGAGGGCCCACAAGTAGAACCACCCTGCACCGTGGACACGCCACAAGGTCAGGGAAAAAACTCACCGGTGCCACCATGAACGGCACCAAGGAATGGGTTACAGAAACAGTAGTCGGGTGCCTACACAAAACACCCCGAGAGAACCCGCAGAGCGGAAACCACTAAACACGGCCCACAAGGCCAAACCCACAAAGCCCATGAAAGCTAGGCACGACTATGCTATGACCACCGTGTGAGCTAGGGCAACGAGAACCCAGTCTCACAAACAGCATGAAACACCGTCACAACAAGAGCAACCAAGCCACCGCCACAGGCAGCTAAGGGGAGGACACACAGTCCACCCCTCTCACTCGCCACCCGTCGACTCTAGCCTACAACTTCCCCGGTAGAGTGAGGCTAGCGAGTCACAGCAAGAACAACCACAACCACCACAGCCCGGCTGAGCTGAGGCCCACGCCTAACCTCCCTACGCGGCTTCGGAACCAATGCAGAGCATGGAAGTGAGAAGGACTAGCTGGTCCGCACTAGAAGAGCACCTCACCACCTTGGAGACCCAGACCAGCTAAGAGGCTCTACAACAACTCACGCCGCTGTCCCCACCATTTTCCCCTCTGCTCCAAGTCCGCGACTTGAGCACGCCCGCCGCCCGGAGCAACCCCCTCTGACATAGGCGCGTGGGGCTGGGGGGTCCCAGGTAATGGTAACAACCTGTCTTGCAGACAAGCCCTCAAGTGCCGAGCACTGAGCGAAAGAGAACTGGCATGGCAACCACCAACAGAAACAACACAACTGGCTTGTAACCAAGACAAGCCAGTAGGACAGGCATGCACGACACCCCTTCCGGAAACCCCCGAAGGGTCGTTGGCTAACGCTGGCACACAAGGCACGGCCTGAGAAATCGTAACACCACAGACAGAATAGAAAAAACCACGCTCTTCTAATAATCGATTGACAGACAGACAATTGATTATTAGATAGACAAGATCCTTCTAGCACAGCCGCTAGGACATGGCCACGAAGGTGTCACCTTCGGTCACTGAACGCAGTGAGCCAACCTGTCGCGTTCCTCACCAGAATGTCTGGAGGGCAACCTTGCCCTGGGGCATAAGCCGACACACCAAACGGGCCCCGAAAACACCCACGGCAACACAGGTCTTGTCGCGCCCTCCAGAGCCGTCGCGATGCTAGGGCAACCACGACAAGAACCAAGTTGCGACAGGGCCGTGCGTCGCGAAAACCCACGTCGCGACGGGGAAGGGCGTCGTGACAATGCTTGTCGCAGCGGGAAACCTGGTCATGACCCGACCCTTATTGCGACAGCCAACCGCGCCGTGATAAGGTCACATCCGACCGGGGTGATGCCTCCTCTGATGTCGCGACGCGCACCGCCGTCGCGACATCAGCCAAGCGGCAGACCGCCAGGATGCTACATCCCGGGGTCGCCCACACTACGCAAATCACACAAACACGGGGAGGGGATCATGGAGAAAGCTGTAAAGCATGCAAACAACACATGGACTTCCAATCCCCACCAACAAGAAAGGGCACAAGCATCCCTACAGAATCGAAGAACCGAACCCTAAACAAGGGCATTCACGATACCACGGCCGCCACCTCCTCGCTTTTCGCTGACACTCCAAGCTCCGCACGAGCCGCCGGCCGCTCCACCAAGTCCACTTCCGGAGAAAGGAAGGATGAAGACTTCCCTCCTCAGAGAGGAGGAAGGGAAAGAGAACGGAAAGAGAGGGAAAGGGGAAGCCGGCCAAGGCTTTTTAGCCTTCGGCCCCCAGAATGTGATGGGGCGGGGCATCTCGTTAGCACTCTTAACGCGACGGCCGCCCACACTGCGACCAGAATGTGCCCAACCTGGATGCCGCGACAACCCTGGTAGGTCAGTCTTCCATGCTTGCCACTCTGACAGGTGGCAGACGCCTATCAGATGACCAAAAGTGGAACCCTGTCGCAACCTGTTGACCGGGCGTGACAAGAACGCGATGCAACCACTGGTCGTGACCTAGATGACTGTCGCGACGGGCAGCACCGTCGTGACACTTATGCATCGCCAAGGCCAGACGCGTTAGTGGCCAGTTATCCCACACACAATGGAAAGTCGGAAAGCCTGAGATGTTACAGAACTTACATTCTTTTTAGGTCTGCAAGTGCATCAAACTTCTGAAGGAATATTTCTGAGTCAAACAAAATATGTCAAGGAGTTAATCAAAAGATTTGACTTCCAAAACATCAAGCCATCCAGCACACCATGACCACAAGTGTGAGACTTGAAGTGATACTTCTAGTAAGCCTGTTAGTGCTAAACTTTACAGAGGTATGATTGACTCTCTTCTCTATTTAACTACCGCTAGGCCAGTCTGCATATACCCCAGATTTCAAGCAAATCCTAAAGATAATCACATGACTGCTGTTAAAAGAATTTTTAAATATCTTCTTTCTTCATGTGATTTAGGACTTTGTATCCTGCTGGTTGTAAATTGGACTTGATTGCATATAGTGATGCTGATTATGCGGGGTGCAAACTTGACAGGAAGGGCATTAGTGGGTTGTGTTTATATCTAGGTGGTTGTCTTATCTCTTGGCTTCCAAAAAGTAACACTTTGTAGCTCTTTCTACTACAGAAGCAGGCAGAGTATGTTGCTGCTGGTAGCAGTGGTACTCAAGTTCTTTGGGTCAAACATCAACTCCTTGAATTTTATCTTACTTGCTTAAGTATATATATAAGAGTATACTATTGATGTATAGATTATTGTGCATAGTATTTATTGATACAAATTGTATGAATTAGTGTTATTGTAATATGCATATTGTATACAAGTATATATATATATATATATATGTTTAGGTGTGTGATGTTATAAATTCTGCATATTTTAAGTGAATTTTGTCGGCCAATCGGCGTGAACATCGGCTGACGTTGACTAGGATTAGGCGGCAATATCGATGGACGCCCACTTTGGATAGGCGACCATAGATATGAACGCCAATATCCCAGACCAGTTACGTTTCCAGATCCGGAAACGCCTCCGGAAATTTCGCCATTTGTTTTAGAAACCGTCCCCAACGGCTCTAAGACTTACCCCTTTAGCATGTCTGGCCCCCAACCCTTTATATTACTCAGTTTTCGGCCAGATCCATCCTTTTGACTCTTGGGTCAAAAACCTAGCTCTTCTATGCGAAAACCCCAACTTGAATCTGAGAGATCCGACTTCGGGAGGCTTCATCCGGTGATCTGCATCGACTGGTGACAACTCTGAACATCCGGGAACGACTTCCCTATGCTGGTGTGCAGTGAAGATCAACAGAGAACCCGAATAAGGAGGGATTTGAGGGCTCTTTGGCACAGGCCGAGGAGGGCTTCTCCGGCTTGAATCGTCACTTGTGGATTTTACAAGAGGCAAGTACCCCACTCACATCAACCCTACATGTGTCTAGTATGTCCCAGAAATTTTACGGATTTTTCTCGTGTCCTGGAACCCCCATTCAAGTGATTTGTTAGCGTTCAGTCTGTGTTTATGCAGATAGGATATTAACGGTAGGATCCCTTTCCGCTAATATCATGCGTTGGCGGCATCATATATTGCCGTTAACCTATAGACGGCTACCCCATGCCGTCAAGTTCTTCAGACTGCAACAGTGTGCAAGTTTGCCCTTCTATAAGCTAATTTTCGAAATTTTCCGCATGAGGATATACAGTAAATTTCATAAATATGTAAATACACATGTTTGGGTGTACTGTGAGTTATTGTGAATTTTTGTAATTTGCCTTAATTATTAGAATTCTTTGAATGTTCGATCGACATAATTTTAATCTTAAAAAAAATCTCATTGTGAAATATGTATAGAATTTAACTGTCATGAAATTTCTGTACACTGTTTATGAGGTCTAATGCATGATATAAAAATTTGAGAAATTTATAATATCTGTATAGTTTATTAAATTTTCTGAACCGAAAAATAGTGAATACGTCTACTCAATGTAGAAAAGTTAATAATTCGTGCAAAATTTGTTAAATTCCTATAAATTGACATATAATTAGTACTGTTAGTATTCATGTATATATTAAGTTGTGGGTCCGAACAATGAAAATTTATGTCAGTTTGACTATTTTTACATTTGATAACATCACTGTTAGAATTTTCAGAAATTATACGTGATTCAGAAAAATGTAAATCTTGGAATGCATGATGGTTAAAATGTGATAGATTTTTGGTTAAATTTATGAACTGAACTGATGACAATAGCTATATATAATTGTTTTATGTTAGATATTAACAAATGATGCATGTTAATATGATTAATGTTTAATTCTGTAAATTTCAGCATGATTAGACTTGTTTTTTTTTTTTTAAAAAAACTTGGTTAATACTGAAGACAGTAGTACCATGCTAGGTAATACTGAAGAATGTAAATGTGCGAGCACGAGATGAATGTATAAAAAAAAATTGTGCATTTAGATGTATGTTGAAATTGAGAAAATGTATAAATGTGCCAATGGGTGACACTGCTACCTTAGAGGGCTGTGGAACTGTACTGTGGTAAAGTCCCCACGGGAAAGTTCAAAGTGTGTGATGTCCCAGGGGCATTGGGATTAAATCCTGGAGGCGAACAAGTATCGCTGGTTAAGGTGGAGAGTGCTTCTCCCGGTTCTGCGCAGTAACTAAGATTTATCACTGGAATGCCTAGGTGATAGATATGTGATGTGATTAGTGTGTGTCCTTCTAAAGTGGTTTGGGCTATGTGTCACGGCATTAAGAAAAAGTGAAAATGTGTTTAAGTGAAAAGAAATGTGTAAATTGTGAACCTGTGTAAGTGAATATGTGTTCATGAAATTCTTATGAAAACATGCAAAAGGATAAATTTCTTGTGAATGTGACATAATAGTAGCAAAACAGCGAGCTTTTCACTAATGTAAATGTGTTATCTATGTGAGAATTTATTTTAGAATTCATGTTAAATCAGTCGTTATGATATGTGTAAAATTTTATGTAAAATGATCAACATTTTGCATATGAATGGTTGAATGAAATCAGTTTAGCATGTTGAAAGTGTGTAGAAAGCATGTGATAAGATTATGTTATTTTGTATAAAAACGGAATTCCATGTGTAATATGCGTAGAAATTATGCTTAGGTCTCTATTTGAATAAATTGTCAAATCCATGCATTATGTGTTAATGGTGTAGCATAAGGATATGGAGATTACTTGATACATGTATGTTTAGTGTGCTTGGTGTTACTTGTTGAGTTCTTTTGAACTCATTCTTGCTTCGGCGTACAGGTGCAGACGTTTCTACTTCTTCCGAGGAGATCGTTAGGAGCGACTCGGAGCGAGAATAGGAGAGCTTGTTGTGGATTTAGCATTGTACTTTACCTTACTTCATAGTATGTAATAAAGACTCTGCGTAGTCTCATGTGGACAATGTATTTATTTTATTTCAGTTATGAAAAGTTAGTTCTCTTTTCTTCTATACGGACTGTGAATAGAATGTGGATGATGGAATAAGATTTCTTTTCAGTTCTTTAAATTCCACTGTCATGTGATATACATATATTTGTGTATGTTTCAGCCTATCGTACTAGTGTTGGGTAAATGTCCCACTGTGGCGATGCTTTCTATATCGATGTGGGTTGGTGGAACCGTACCGATATAAACAGGGTCGTTACAGTCATTGTCTATTCTTCACTCATTTCTCTTGACAATTGTTGTCTATTCTGCGCCCCAACTATCAGAATTTTTGAGTCCTTGTGCTATTTTCATGTGAGAGACTTAAAACATTGAAACTAAACTCATTGTGCATTTAGTTTATTTCAAAGATTTACTTTCATCTCAAAGTTGTGCAATCTAATACTGAATGTTTTTAAAATGATTTTCAAAACACTATTATAGGCACATGAGTGGCTTTAATATTTCACATGTGTATGTTTATGCTTCATTTTTACCACATGTTAAGAATAATCTCTCTACACTCATATTCATGACTCTTATGGTCAAAGCAAGCATATTCTTGCAAAATATCTAAAGAAAATAAACAATAATCTGGAAGGATACAGATAGAGCAATGCAAACTTGTCTATTACTGAGTAACCGAGCCATCTCACCTAACCAGTGATTTGTCTCACGTCAAAAAGTGTTTAACAGTTTGTCATCT
>JACBKR010006185.1:0-14089 GCA_014218235.1 Colocasia esculenta | reverse complement strand
GATGACCACAACGCAGAGTAGCGGGGCGGAGATGAGTAGAGTGTCGTGCCGACTTAATTGATATACAAAAACTCTAGACAGGTGCGGTATGGCCATATATATATATATAAGAAAGGTTTATAAATTTTCATATTGTACTTAAAGTGCAATATGACTAGACACTCATCTTATGTGGCACACACCCTAGGTTGCCACTTATCATCCTCATGGAGTGTGTGCCACATGGGATGAGTGCTAGTCATATTACACTTAAGTGCATAGAAAAGTGTACTAAACCTTTTCTATATATATACATATATATGATACAGGAATACCAACCTATATTGATATATATGTTATATATAGTTTACCTGAAAAAAAAAAAAAAAGGCACCTGGTTCATCGTGGTGTGGTTGGTGCTGTTGTCTAGTCAGAAGAACACACACACAGAGAGAGAGAGAGAGGAGAGAGAGGTAGAGAGAGAGAGAGAGAGAGAGAGAGAGGAGAGAGAGAGAGAGAGGAGAGAGAGAGAGAGAGAGAGAGAGAGAGGAAGGGAGAGAGAGAGAGAGAGAGAGAGAGAGAGAGAGAGAGAGGAGAGGAGAGAGAGAGAGAGAGAGAGAGAGAGAGAGAGAGAGAGAGAGAGGAGAAGGAGGAGAGAGCTCCCAATATCAGACTTACGCTTATATCTGGGTCATTACCAACTCTGGTTAGGGTTCTCTTTTGTAGTGACAACTAATTTCAGGATAGTTTTTAGAAAGAATGAGAGATGATCGAAAAACCGTATAGATTATGAAGATATTCAGATGTTTTTTTTTTAAACGTCCAAAGATTATAAGGATTTAAAAAAGAAAACCTAAAATTTGTTAGTAAAATATAAAAATCGATATGTGTATTATATGAGAGATGATAAGCACCCGGAGCACTGTCCGGACAAATAATTTACCCGGGCGCTCCAATGACGCCGTCCCATTAGACAACTGTCTGGACGTGGGGCCCAGGCAACAGAACGCTGCCTAATGGACGCGCGGGCGCCTGAGCACCTGGTTCTTAAGCATTTCACATATTATATATATCTTTGTGAAAAAAGTACTCTACACTTGGTTTCTGTCATATGAATATAGACTACAATACAAATGGGGCCCCTATATGTCGCTTTTATTCCAAAGCAAGATCGTCAAATTATCCATATATGCAGCTGGAAGATGCAATCTCTCCTTGGAAAGGAAGAAAAAGGAGAAAACGGGAATCCATCGTTGTTTGGGTTCCGAAGAGGGATTTTGTTTACTGAAAAGAGAAATAGAGGTGTCATGTCGACTACACTTAGATATTGCAAAAACTCTAGACATGTGCGGTATGGCTATATATATATATATATAGATAAATTAATTAAGAGTTACATTTTTTTTGGTAACGAGGAAATTTCGTTCCGTGTGATTTTGTGGGCTCAGATATTGGTGTTCGTGAACTTCAAGATCAGGAATTGGCAGCTCCTACTTTCTGTGTACCTATATTGCCTTTACCCCACTTGACCGGAAAAACCCCGGACTTATACACCTCGAGGATTGCATGTAAATCAGGTAAACCCCCCCCAGAAATCGAACTCGGGACCTCTTACTTTTAAACAAGAGTTCTAACCGATTGACCCAACCGGAGTCCTCTAATTAAGAGTTACTTATTTGTTAGTCCTTAATAGAGTTGTAATTCATTACAGTTAATATTATCACTTGTTACAGTATACATTAAGCCTTGTTACAGTAAGAACCACTCTGTTACACTTATAATCATGGACTTCTAATTAATTTATCATATATATATATATAATATGATGTAGGAATACCAACCATATATTGATATATATGATATATATAGTCCCCCTGAAACAAAAAGGCACCTGGTTCCTCGTTGGTGTGGTTGGCGCTGTTGTCTGATCAGAAAACAAAGAGAGAGAGAGAGACGTGTTCCGATAAAAAGCTCCCAATATACTCCTTGCCGGGACCGTGGGCGGGCTACCTTTTTTTTTGCACTTGTGGAACTCTTTTCAACTTTGGTGATTCTATCTGTTCTTCGCGAGTTGCTGTTGCTGATTAATTTTTGGGTATAAAAAATGTCGTCAAGCAAATTTTTGGTGAAGTACTACATAAGACGACATAATGGACAATTATTGCTTTGAGCATAGATAATATCTCCATATCTAACCTAAAATTTTCACAATACAATTTCAAAAAAAAACTTCAAAGAGCAATATTCCAATACAATGATGATATAATCAGCAAGGCCCTTCTTTTTGAGAAAATTCTAAAGTTTAGTTAAGATAAGAAATCAGGAAAATTTCACTATTTTTGTATATTGAATCGGTTGACTTAGTCTTGACTTGTATAGTAGGTTTCGAATTTAATTTAAGACTTACGCTTAAATTATATATTTACAATTTTTTAAAAAAATTATTTAATAATCTTGACAAATTCTGAGAATCAAACTCTTAATTTTCTAATGGATGATGGAGTGGTTTACCAACCGAGTCATTTTTTTATGTACAACAAAACTTCGCTATCTGTCCGTATCATGTGGTTTTTTTTTATTGACTTTATGTTTGTTGCTTTTCTGTATGCGATGCTAAATGGGTGCTTCTTAGTCTAATAGAATTTTTTATTAAAAAAATTAATATTCCTCTTCACGAGTGTCATTTTTTAATAGAAAATCTAATCGTTGCCATTAAAAAATTATGTGGGGGCATATCCATGTTAGAACCATTGCACATAAGAATAGAGAAAATACTTATTATCTGGTGGAGATATTTTGTTAGAACCATTGTACGTCGTTAGGTTATGCATGGACCCCATCAACTTTTCCCTCCTTTTATGTAGATTTATTTTTCCAACATAAAAAATTATGTATCTCTCTTAATTAATTATTTGTCATCTTTAGTTAAATATTTGTCACTCTTAATATTAAAGATAACAAGTAATTGACTAGGAGAAAATAAAATAACTTTTTACATGTTGTGGTTAAAGATAATAAATAATTTTATGAGAAATGACGTAAAGTATTGATCAGTGCTCTTGTTGAGACGATGTAAGAATATTTGAGCATTAGATACTGTTGTTTTTCAACAAGTTATTTGTCTCTCTTATTTAATTATTTGTTACTCTTATTAATTTATTTGTCACTCTTAGTGTTAAGGGAACGATTCAACAAGTTATTTGTCTCTCTTATTTGATTATTTGTGGCATTTCATCTCTTAGTGCTAAGAGTGACAACGATGTAAGAACATTTGAAAAGTATTTAATACTCCTATTAGTTGGAACTTATGCACCAATATGTGGACCAATAATTGTTGGATAGATAGTTTTTTTTTATAAGTGCAGCTAGTATTTCTTATCATGAATAATAGAAGATTTCATTTTGTGCAGATGCTGAAATAAAATTTTGTGTATATATACCCCTATTGGAAAGCATAATTAGAGAGATTATGTTTTAATTTTATTAAAAAATTTAAACTCCAGTTAAGATAAGAAATCAGCAAAACTTCCCTATCCCTATCTTTTTCTTTTTGATATACTAACTCGGTTGGCTTAGTCTTGATCTATTGAATAGGTTTCGAGTTTAATATCTAAGACTTATGCCTATATCTGGGTTAAGATCAACTGTGGTTAAGTTCAACTAATTTTAGGATGGTTTTTAGAAAGAATAAGAAATTATCGAGAAATTGTATAGATTATGAAGATATTCAGATGTTTTTTTAAAACGTCGAAAGATTATAATGATCTTTAAAAAAAACTTAATTTTTTTAGTAAAATATAAAAACCGATATGTGTATTATATAAAAGATGTTAAGCACTCGGATTGTCTGGATAAATGATTTGCCCAAACGTCCGGATAACGCCACCCCATTAGATAATTATCTAGATGTGGAGCCCAGACAACAGGGCGTTGCCCGCGGGCAACTAGGCACCTGGTTTTTAAGAAAAAGTTCACATTTTTTGGTAACGAGGAAATTTCGTCCTGTGATTTTGTTGGTTCAGATATTGGTGTTCGTGAACTCTAAGATCAGAATTTGACAGTTCCTATTTTTTATATATTCGTATGTTCTACCCCCACTTGATCGAAAATATTTCGAACCTACACACCTCGAAAATTACAATCAAATAAACCCCCCCCCCCCCCCCAAGAATCGAACTCGAGACCTCTTACCAAAAAATCTACATTTGGTTCCTGTCATATGACATAGACTACAATACAAATGGGGCCCCTATATGTGCCCTTATTTCCAAAGCAAGATCGCAAAATTATCCAGATATGCGGCTGGAAGATGCCATCTCTCCTTGGGAAAGAAGAAAAAGGAGAAAACGGGAATCCCATCGTCCATGGGCACAGTGCCAAATTCGGAACCCGGCATCTTCCCCTTCTACAGGAGTTGTTGCTGGCCAGAGATAGCGAATGGAATGAGATGTGAGCCGTCCGCCCCGCCCCGCCCCGGCCGGGGGGGCCTTTCTATTATCCAAGAGGCGGGTGGGCGTCCACATCACGCACAGGCGGCCGCCGACGGCGCCAGCACCAGCTCATGTTCTGATTCCGAGCTTTCGTCCGCTGGCTCCGCTCCCGACGCCACCGTACCAGTCCGGCGGTCCCCGCTGCTCGCGCGGTACTGTTCGAGCCGTGTCGGCTAGCACCATGGAGCCGGCGAGAGACGACCGTGGAAAGCGCCGCCTCTCCCCCACGGCCCTCCCTTTCACTGCATTGTATGAACGGCTGTGAATGTTCCGAACCCGGTCGGATTTAGGTTAAGTCTGATCTACGTTTGATTCATCGATATGAAACTTTAAGTCTGATCTAGATCCGAGTTATGTCGGATCAAGTTGGGTCGAGTTCGACACTTTTAAAAAAATGTAAGTTTGATTAAGATCGGATCCGATTTGAATATTTAAATAAAATTTTTTTTATTAAAATAATATATTTAATAGAGTTTTTATATAATAATCATATTTTATTATTTAATTTATTATTTAATCACATATTAATTTATTTCTCAAAATAGTCACCAAGTTGCTACGTAGGCAACTTGGTGATCGGCGGACCAGAGCAAGATAGGGTCGGCATTCACAAAGCTGACTCCGAAGTCGGCATTGAGAATGCCGACAATAGAGTCAGCGTTCTCAATGCCGACTTTAAGTCGGCTTTGAGAACGCCGACATCAAAGTCGGCATTCAGAATGCCGACTTTGGTGTCGGCATTCTCAATGCCGACACCTCCCCCTACCCCAACCGTCGCGGCGAAACCCCACTTTTCCCTGCCCCCTTTCTCCCGAAACCCTCTCTCTTCCTCCCTCACCCACCCTACAGCCGCCGGGGCGTCCCCAGCGCCAGTGCCAGCGTCGCCAACGCCAGCGTCCCCTCCGTCGCCAGCGCTAGCAACCGCTCCCTCGCCAGCGCCAGCAGCCGCTCCTTCGCCAGCGCCAGCAGCCAGCCTCCTCCGCCTCCTCCCTCACACCCCTTCCCCACCCGGAAGCCTCCTCCCTCACATCCCCCACCCACGCCATCTCCACAACCTCCCACCCACCCGGTCCGGCGCCTCCTTCATTAGGTATATTATTTAATTATTTAAAATTTTATTATATTATTTGATGTATATTTTTTATAAATTAGATACAAATAAATTTGATATTTAATGAATCTTATGATAAATATTAGTGTTTAATAATCTTATTTGACAATTATAAATTGTTTTTAAAATTGTAATTTGTTTAATGATGTTTGTTTGAGAAATATAATTTGTTTAATAATTCTTGTTTGATAAATGTAATTTGTTTAAATTTTGTGTTTGACCAATGTGATTTGTTTAAATATTCTCGGTTGAAAAATGTAATTTGTTAATGATTTTTTGTTTGAGACAATAGAATATGTTTAATTATTTTTATTTAACAAATGTGATTTGTTTGAATAATCTTATTTGACATATGTATTTTATTTATCTTATAAATGACAGATATGACTAGTTCCAAACATTTTTTTAATGTGCTATTATGATGGTGTCTTACATATTGAGGATCATAAACCTCAATATGAAGGAGGTATTGTACGCATTTTGTGTGTAGAAAAGACACAAGTTTTACTGAGTTGATGAGAAAGTTGTACAATTTGACGAAATATGACAAAAGATATGTTAAGATTGGTATAACATGCAAGTGGCCTACTTCTATGGGTGAATATATTGCTGTGAGAGTTGAAGATGATGAAACTGTTGAAAGCATGTTCGATTTGTACCTTCTCATGTATCTAGTGTACAATTATATTTGGAGAAGGAAGATATAGATAATATATCTATTCAGGCAACGATGAAGTGCAAACACATGGTCATATTGATGACAACTTGCATACTCAACACTATGAGTATCAACAACCAATGGACACTTCACACGTATTTGAATGATGATGTTGATTCTACTAGATTTTATTCTGCTAATGAGAGAGATGTCCGGTCTGAATCATATGACTACACTTTACCTACAGATTATAACACATGGTGAGTTGTCTCCCATAATTGTACGAATTTATATTAGTGTGAGAAAAAATTGTTAACTTTTATAATTTTTATTTGGAGGTCTATTGGCTATGGAGGTGGATCCTCACAGTATCTTTCATGCCAATCACTGATCCTTCACATACTCTTCATAGTGCGAGCTCATCAGGGTATGTGATTTCATCATCTTCATAAATTATTTTGATGTATTCACATAACATACCATAAATCTTATGTCATGTTTGATTGATATGTAGGCACCATGTAACAGAAGAACATGTGATTGAGGAGGATGAAGAAGATGAAATAGATTCACAAGATGATATAGATGACAATGAGAATATGGAAGAAGGAGATGATGAACCATTATTTGATATTGACAGGGTTAATAATACAGAAATTGAATATGAGCAAGACCCTCCAGATGTATTCACTTCTGATCACTGGATAGATGAAGCCACAATGAATAATCTCATGAAGGCATTGATGTACCTTGTACTTTAGAGGGTGAAGAGCCTCATGTTGGACAAATTTTTACAAACAAGCAGAATTTGATATATGCATTGCAAACATATTCAGTTAACATAGTGTCCATATAAGGTGACACGAAGTCACACGAAATGTTTACAGCTCAATGCATTCATGATACATGTGCATGGAGGGTTCATGCATCAATTGTCAGGGATTTGAATATTTCAAAGTAACAAAATATGCTGGACCCATACATGTGTGAATCCAATATTGCAAAGTTCCAATCGCCAATGCACATCTTGTTTTGTTCAAAGGTTGATTTTGTCAGCTGTGAAGACAAAGTTAACAATTACTCCAGAAGAGATTGTGAGAAGAATACTAGATAATATCATGTTGAAATTCTTATAAGAAAGCATGGATTGCAAAATGTTTGGCTATGAAACAAATCTTCGGAAGTTGGGAATCATCATATGCTACTCTACCCAGGTATCTAGAGGCCCTTCAATTGACAAATCCGGGGACAGTTGTGCAGTTCACCTATGCAGAACAATCTGTCTTTCGATTTCAGAGAGTTTTTGGTTATTGCACCTTCTATACAGGGTTTCCACATTGTAGGCCATTGATAAGTGTTGATGGAACACACCTGTATGGAAAATATCCTGGTGTTTTGATGATTGCTACTGGTGTAGATGCAGATGATGGTTTATTCCCCCTTGCATTCGCTATTGTTGAATCGAAAAATGGCGATTCTTGGGCATGGTTTTTGGCGTGCATCAGAGAAAAAGTTACAAATAAAGTTGGTCTTGCAATCATTTCTGATCGGCATAGAGGTTTGGAGCATGCTGTACCTGAGATATTTCCTCCTCCTATTGGTTTCCATCGTTCATGTTTACGACATCTTGCTGATAATTTTCAAAAAATATTTTGTGATAAGACATTGACAGTCTGTTATGGTTTGCAGCAACTAGAACATGTATCTTTGAATTTCAACATCTCATACAGAAAATAGAAGAAATAATCCTCAAGCAAAGAAATGGTTGGAAGATGTCGGTTATGAACGGTGGACAAATGTATATGATGGTGGTAAGCGGTTTGGTATGATGACAACAAATATTTCTGAAAGTTTTAATAGTGTGTTAAAAGGTGCGCGAGGTTTTCCTATCCAGACTTTAGTGCAAAAAATATTCTACAGGTTAAACAATTTTTTTGTTAAACGACGTGAGGATGATTTGAATTGGGAATCATCATATGCTCCTAGTGTAGAAGTTCAACTTCGTGTTACTGAGCGAGAGGCTAAAAGATGTCAGGTGATCAGATTTTCTAGACATGAGTTTCAAGTCACTAATTCACACGGACATCAGTACACTGTTAACTTGGGACCGCAATGTGGTTGCTCATGCAATGTTTACTGCATGACAGGTCTTCCTTGTGTCCACATAGTGGCATCTTCTAGATCATTTTCAGCAAATATTTCACACTTGAACTTTTATGCTACATTTTATTCTGTGGAGGCCTATCGACAGACATATGGCTTTGCTTTTCATCCTGTCTTGGAGTCGACATTGGCCTCCGCATAGAGGTGCTACATTGCAACCTCCATTTGGTCGCAGGCAAAGTGGTCGTCCAGTAGCAGACGCCTTCATATGCATATGGATACGACTAAAGAAGGGTCATCTCATAATCATTGTAGTCATTGTGACCAACCAGGACATTATAGAAGTACATGTCCAGGGGCACAACCCCCTCATCACAATTAGTAAGTGTTTTTTTACTTGCATACTTACATACTTATATTTCTCATGTAGAGGCATTTTTATGTTCCTTGCATATATATGTTCCTTGCATCTTATGCTCATCTTATATATATCCTGTCTTGTTTACACATGTGGTTATATATTATCATTCTTTTATATGTGGCTTTGCAGAGATGGACCAGTTTACAGTCCTGTAGATACTTGTGTATTATATTGCCAGAGTTCTCATAGATCACAACATGTTTGCAGGTGGAATGTTCTCAAGCAGTGGAATGTTCGAAGAGCAGAGATAATAATCCTCATCATGTTTTGAGATTGTACAGATCAGAGCTTGATCATCAGAGGACTACCAGGTAAACATAATGAAACCTATTATATTGTACACAGAGGATACAATACTTACACTTACAACATGTATTTTCAATACAGTTAGGTGGGAGCCATACACTGCTGATATATTGGAGATGTTTACCAGCTGTTTCTAGGCAGGCATCTCATCTTTGGTTGTCTCGAATTCCTCTCCTTTCTTTTTCTATTGTTGAGATGCATGTTCCAGATAGAGTACTTAGACAGTTTGGTAGAGTACAGCATATTCCTGGTCCTGTTGATGCATTAGATCGTGTCACTCGAAAGGGACGTGCGCATATTGATTGGGCTAGATATTTTGCACATTTTGTACAGATGTGGCATCATCGGGCAGATTACATTATACCACCGGATGAGGAGACTGTTGGTATTGGTAGAGGGGAGTATATGCCTTGGTATTGGTCTATCACTAGGCGGTACATTGCTCGGCCAGGTTTCAATTATGATATGCGTTATGAGCCGCGAGATGACATAGAGAGGAGTCTGGTAGACGGTATGAAGCATTTACATATGATGGCTAGTGTTGGACTTCAGGATGATATATCGGATAGTACACAGTCTACATTTATATCCATGCAGATGTATATTGATAGTGTGTTATCTCATGTTCAGCGGACATGTTCATCTACATCACATGCAGGACCTTCAGAGCCATGTGCAGGCACACCACAGCAGCCCAGATGCAGCGGACCATCTCACTTTTCTCTCCAGATGTTATGACAGTTTCACAATATGGTCTATATGATGTAGGAGCTTCCAGATACTGACAGATGAGGGCATGACAGATACACAGCCACCACAGTCTACGTAGTACATATCGTCATCAGCGACATCACAGAGGTTCGACTAGCACAGTAGCACAGCCGAGTCAGTCTGACCTACTTGGAGAGATATTAGACAGTATATCAGAGGACATGGATTCTGAGACAGAGCGGCAGAGTCATGGGATGCTATCTTAGTGCATGAGACACAGCCACAGTCGGAGACAGAGGTTGATGCACAGAAGCAGTGTCACAGCCGTGGTCGTGGTCGAGGTCGAGCATCTAGAAAGGAAGAAGAGATGGTTTCCACATTTTGTTTGAGATGATTTATGTACTTGATGTTTTTAGTTGTGTTCTCGTGTACATATGTAATTTTGATGTATTTGTGATTTAGACATGATGTATTGTGACTTAGACATGATATTTGTGATTTAGACATTTACAAATATTGGGCATGTTATTTGTGATTATCTTTGACATACATAGAAATGTTATCGTATGGTACATGTACAAATAAGGAAATATAAGTGGAACAAGGAGGTGCTGTCCATTTATTTTTAAATAAATAGAGGTATGTTTACAACTGTATAGTTTTGTTTATTAATAAACTACTTTGCTATCATTTTCAAGATTCAAATTCTAATCTAAATTTAAAAGTTGAACATGTGTTTCCAACAGAGGCAAAATTTAAAGATTCAAACTACTTTACTATCTATAAGAACCGGAAACACACAAGTGCCCGCTCTGTCTGTGTTTCCAGGCTGCGCTCTGTGAAACACAGGCGCGGCTTAGGAGATTTTTTTTTTATTTTTTAACCTGGGAGTCGGCAATGGCATTGCCGACTCTAGAGCCGACATTGGCAATGTGGCAATGCCGACTTTGAAGTCGGCAATGCAATGATGCCGGCTTTGAAGTAGGCAATGCCATGCCGACTTTAGAGCCGGCATTCGCATTGTCGCCTTTATTATTCTCCCACCCGTCTCCCCGGTCACCAAATTCCTACGTGGCAACTTGGTGACTATTTTGGAAATAAATTTAATATGTGATTAATAATAATTAAATATAAAAAATCATATTTAATAATATAAATTTATAATTTTATTCAATTAATAGAATTTTTGATTTAATTATTTAATTGATTTAAAATATTTTTTATTTTAAATAAATAAAATAACTTAATTTTAACTAAGTGAAATTTAAGATTTTAAAGGAGAAAAAAGAGAAGGAGAATAGTCGTCCTGGCTCGTCGGACCGAACTCAATATTCGGGTCTAATCTGTGGATCTAGTTAGATTGAATTTTTAAGTCCAACTAAAAACTCACAGATCGAATAAAATCTTATGACCCAGTTCAAAATTAAGTCAACTCTCTTGACCTATTAAGTCGGCCTGATCTATTGACAGTCTTAATTGTATGCTCCACCATCCGCTATACATATAATTATATTGAGAAATTTAATGTTCGATCGGAAGACTCTCATAAGCGAGTGTGAGTTTTGGTGCTACACACTATAGCAGGGAAGACCTCAACTTGTGAGAGTTGACTGTACTCGACTGAACACTATTGTTTCTCTAACTCTATAAATCATATAGATCGATTCTTGCACAATTAATGTGTAAGAGGGGTATATTAAAAACATAAGATATTATTATTAAATCTCAAAATTAAAAAAATGTCATCGAAGTTATGCGTTGCGGCCACCATATATTAACCATGATTTAGATATTTTAGATATTTATATCTCTACCGTGACTCTTATTTGAACATATTATAAAAAATATGACGTTTAAATTTTTTTCTTTTTTTTGGTCGGTTTGCCACGATTAAGTATTTGGTCGCCCACGGGAGTGGACTCAATTATTATTTTTTCATTTTATAATGTTAAGTATAAGGTTTCCGGTCATCAACATATCAATAATTGAGTAGTTTTTATCAGACGACTTCTGATGGATCTTAACTAGCCCATTCTTTTTTTCTAATACATGTACCTGCCAAAATAATCGATATTTTTTTAATATATGACTTCTCCTACTTAGAGACTTCTACCTCATTTTTTTTAATCTATGATTGATTCATTTATTTAATCCTCCATCTCTCCCTATGATTCGAAAGTCTATGTAGTTGTGTTGTGTCTTTGTTTAAAGTTTAAACAAATATTGTAGGATTTAAACTCTGGTCACTTAAAAACCACTTCTTAAATATATTATGCGGATATAACATTCTTATCTATATGGCTAGATTTTTTCACAATACATATATAATACACATCGATTCTTATATTTTACTAAAAAAAATTAATGTTTTTTTAAATCCTTATAATCTTTCGACGTTTTTAAAAAACATCTGAATATTTTCATAATCCATACAGTTTCTCGATAATCTCTCATTCTTTCTAAAAACTAACCTAAAATTAGTTGTCATTACAGAAGAAGAACTTAATTAGAGTTGGTCTTAACCTAGATTAGGAAAATATATTTTTTACCCTCACTTGAGTTCTCTCTCTCTCTCTCTCTCTAAAATGTTGGGTAAGGAAATTTTGGTCTTACTGGCGCCCCAGTATACGGAATATTCCACTCAAAGATAGCTAATTCCAATGTGTTTTTTTAGGAATAATGAAAAATTATAGGGGAGATGTATGGATTTCGAAGATTTCGGAAAGTTTTTTAAAATATCAAAAGATTCGAAGGTTTCTTTTAAAGCCCAATTTTAAATATTTAAATATTTGTAATTATATATATGTGTGTAAATTATAACGATGTAGGTCACATGTGCTTAGCTTTTTGTCTAATCTTTTTATATTCCTATAATTTATTTTGATCGTGTAAAAATATTAAGTTTTTTTACATAAATATCCTTATAATATGAGTTATGTCAAATATATCATTTATTTGAATATATTATAAAAAATATCTTCTAATATCTTTATAAGTTGTAGTTATACCCCTACGGTCATCCATTGATTTGACCCGAGTTAAGTTTGGATTAAGTGGGTGAATTACTAACCTACCACCAATACACACAAAGATTTTGGAAAATTTACATCTATACTCCTAAAATCTTCCATGTTCGGCTATATACCTTCAATTTCAATTATTAGATTGTATATCCCTTAAATTGAAAAAACTAATCGATTATATTCTTGAGAGTCTAAGGAATATTCTGCTATCAAGTAACCAAATCGTTAAAAAATATATAATATGATTAACAAAATCCAAGAAGAGAGAACGATTGAGAGAGACTCTAGTGAAAAAATGATTAAAAAATATATTTTTAGAGGCAGTTAGTCTTTTCCTCTTTGTCAAACTCAACTGTAGTTGAGTTAAAAGATAAAATAAAATGGTAGAGGTATACAGATACTTTCTTTCTTTCGATTGAAGGATATACAATTTAATAGTTGAAATTGGAGATTTATAATTGAATATTGATGATTTTAGGATATATATGTAATTTTTCCAAGATTTATCATAAATATCATTGTAACATGGGTTATGATAATATATCTCTTATTTGAAATATTATCAAATTATCCTCTGAATATTTTTATAGATTGTTGTTATATCTCTACCATGACTCTTATATCTTCTCAGATGACTTTAGAGGATATTTTATATATTTTAATCTTCTCAGATGACTTTAGAGGATATTTAGATATTTTAAAATTTTAACAAGTTTCACCTTATATATTTTCAAATATTCATTTTTTCTTGATGACAATGAACCATAGAGATATTATACCCGCAAGTTATAAAGATATTTAGAAATATTTTTTATAATATGTTCAATGAGAGATGTATTTGGCATATCTCACATTTACAAAGATATTTACGTAAAAAACCAAAATAGATAGTGCATAAGTGTATCCTTTGTAGTTTAATACATGTGGTAGTAGCATTGTTTTTCATTCCTTACTTTGTATATATATATATATATTTTGATAATAAAAGATAACACGGCTCAAATATCAACGAGCAAATAAAGAGGCCAATCACCAAATACCCACAGGAAAGACCGAAGATAACACTCCATTTGAAAAGTCGCATAGTTAGGGCTGTAAACGATCCGGATAAATATCCGTATCCGATCTGAATCCGTCCGGTAAGCATATCCGTATTCGTTTTAACAGATATCCGACGAAGCGGATTCGGATACAGATATTATCCGAATATTAAACGAGCGACGCGGAAATGGAGATCCGCTCCGTTTAAGATCCGATCCGAAATCTAATTAATTCTGACCATCAAAT
>JACBKR010006184.1:0-14242 GCA_014218235.1 Colocasia esculenta | reverse complement strand
GGGTTATGAATACCAGTAGACATTTGGGCCCCAGTTAGTCATGTTTTCCAATGCCTCACTTTAGGGAGCTCGGGCCGAAGTCTCTAAAGGTGCCAGGCATGGGCCTATGGTAGTGTGGTCCACAGGTGTGGTGTTGGTTGGTCTCCATAGTTTTCTTGGCTTGTTGCGGTGAAGCGACAACTGGACCTTTCGTCCGTGGCTGCAAGGCTGAGAGGTAGTGCCTGTGTGGTTTTGTCCGAGTTTAGTTGCTGGTGTCCGAACCAGTCTTTATGACCCGAGTGTGGCGTTACTCTACTCTAGCTCGTACATTTGGATGGGGTTTTGCTGTTTATATTATTAAAGGTTTTTCTGTTGATAGCTTGTGTGTTTACTGCTATTACAGCTTTAACATTATGCGTAGATAGTACTCTAAATTGCTTAGTGTAGCTTTCTGTTACTGCACTTTGTAAGTTTGGTTTCGTGCGGCTTTTGTGCAAGTTTCCCTACTGAGCCAGTGACTTGAGAGGCTCACCCCTACCCCTTTTAGGTGAGGGAGAGCAGGAGGCTTCCCATCCTTTGTCTAGTTCGGAGCCGCACCGCAGCGGAGTTGGGTCTGCACCATCAGCGGTGTAATCTTCACTCTCTATTCACCTTGTGGTATACCCCAGGTTGCTGTACTTTGTACTTGACTCTAGTTGAGAACTGACTATGTATATTTCATGTAAATATTTGTGAGATGTGGAATCTTATATAAATTTGAGCTGTTTTCTTTATATTTCTACGGTCATGTGATTGATATCCCTTACGAGCTACGACTCATTCGCGGGAGGCAAAGTCGGATCAAGCTCGTTATAGGTAACGGGTTTGAGCGGCGGGGACCGCTACGGGCTAAATCGTGACGTATCGGGGCGTCATGTTTAAAACGCGATGTACCTTACCGTCGCAATTAAGCCGTGACGCTCCTGCATGCGCCACGCGACGCACATGTAGCTGCACCTACGGAAAGCGACGATTGAATCATGGCGTAACAGGTGGTCGCATTCATGCAGAATCACGATGCCTATGTTGGTCGCACTCTTAACGGATGTGCCAGAGGTCTGTTGGGCTCAGGTTTTCCAACCCCCCAGCCTCACACCCTGCTACCACACCACCAAACTCAACTACAACACAATCAATGGCCACACATTGGCCACCAAACCCGAAACTATGATCCGAAAGGTCCAGCTATTACATTACTATCACCTAAAAGAAATTTCATCCTTGAACTTTAGAAAGAAACCTCAACAACAAATCATCACATTAAGACTATCACCTAAAAGAATTAAAAGCTTACTCAAACAAGTATGGATACGTTCTGTACATCTCATCTGCTAATCCCAGGTGTCCTCACCACTCTGTCTATTTCCCATCTGATGTTTACCAGCTCAATATCTTTATTTCTCAGCCTTTATGTTCTTCATCCTATAATCAGTACTGCCTATTCTGGCATGGACATATCTGGTTTCAAATCATCCCGAGTATAACTAACAATCTGTGAAGGGTCCCGAATGTACCTTCTTAGTATGGAAACATGGCACATCATGAGCATATGTAAATCTACTGGAAGCTCCAATCTATATGCTGTTTCACCAATTCTTTGTAGAATCTGGAATGGACCTACATATCGTGGACTCAATTTGCCTTTTCTGCTGAACCTCAAAACACCTTTTGTGGGAGAAACTCTCAAGCACACATAATCACCAACTTCAAACTGTAGTGGCCTGCGCCTTGTGTCTGCATAACTCTTTTGTTTGCTTTGGGCTGTCTAAAGCTTTTCTTTGATGAACTTGATCATCTCTGCACATTGCTACACTAATTCTGGTCCCATAACTTGCCTCTTCCCTACTTCATGCCAATTCAAAAGGTGTTCTACAAGGTCTTCCATATAGAGCTTCATATGGTGCCATTTTGATACTTGTGTAATAACTATTATTGTAAGCAAATTCTACCATGCTCAAATGCTGCTCCCAACTACCTCCCTAAACTAAACAGCAAGCCCGTAGCATATCTTCAATGGTTTGGATTGTTCTTTCCGTCTACGTCTGTCTGGGGATGATATGCTGAACTATACCTCAATCAGTACCAACTACTCTCTGCAAACTTCTCCAGAACCTGAAGTAAACCTGGGATCCTTGTCTGAAACAATAGATGCTGGAATTCCATGCACAACACAATTCTATCCACATTAGTATTGCCAAGCTGTCTATGCCCCATGACATACTCACAGCTAACATCTGCACACTTTTTGTCACCTTGTCAACAAAGACCCATATTCCATTGTGACCAGACGCTAACCTAGGCATCCTGCAAAAAAATTCATGGCTCTGTCATCTCACTTCCACTGAGGAATGAGTAATGGCTACATTAAACCCCCTGGCCTTTGATGTTCTGCTTTAACTTGTTGGCATACTAAACCTCTTTCTATGAATTCTGCTATTTCTTTCTTCATGTTTGGACACCAAAAATGCTTCTTCAAGTCTTGATACATTTTTATGCTTTTTGGTGAATAGTATACCTAGATCGATGTGCTTTTTCCAACACTTTTTGCTTCACTCCTACGTCAATTGGGACATACAATCGATTTCAGAATCTGACCACACAATCATCATCAATAGTAACATCTTCCATTTTCACAATTTCAGCCAAATTCTCATATGTTTTCTGAGCTTCTATTATCTGCCAATACAAGGACGGTTCCACTGTGCTGCTAGCTAACACCGCTCGCCGCTGGTTGTTTGGAATGAATAAGGAATTCTCTGCTACATCTTCATGTAATTTCCATTCCCTTATCATCATGTGACTCATCACTGCCTTTCTACTCAAACCATCTGCAACAACATTGGCCTTGCCCGGATGATATGCTAAGCTGAAATCATAGTCCTTTAATACTCCATCCATCTATGCTGCCCAAATTCAAATCCTTTTGTGAGAATATATACTTTAAACTTTCGTGATCAGTGAAGATTTCAAATCTCTCACCATACAAGTATGCCTCCATAGCTTCAATGCAATACCACTGCTGCTAGCTCTAGGTCATGTGTTTGGATATTTTCTTCATGCCGCTTCAACTGCCTGGATGCATAAGCCACCACTTTCCCATGCTGCATTAATACCGCTCCAAGTCCTCTCCTGAAAGCATCTGTGTACAACACAAAACCACCTTGGCCTGATAGTATCTCTAATATAGGTGTTGATGTGAGCCTCTTCTTTAAATCCATAAAACTTCGTCGACACTTAGATACCACACTAAGGGACCCTTTCCGGTTAGTCTTGTCATAGGTGCTGCAATCTTGGAGAAATCCTGAATAAACCGCCTGTACGTAGTTACCTGCCAAACCAAAGAAGCTTCTGATTTCTGATACTGTCTTTGGCTCCTCCTACTTCATAACTGCTTCAACTTTAGCTGGATCCACTGTAACACCTTCTCTTGGAATTACATGTCCCAAAAATAGTATTTCCCTTAACCAAAACTCACATTTACTAAATTTAGCATACAATTGATGATCTCGCAATGTTTAAAAAGTGATTCTTAAATGAGCTGCATGTTCCTCTTCTGAAGCTGAGTACACCAACATGTCATCTATAAATGCCACAATGAATTGATCCAAATATGGGTGAAATATTCTATTTATCAAGTTCATAAAAGCTGCAGGTGCACTGGTTAGCCCAAATGGCATAACCACAAACTCATAATGCCCATACCTTGTTCTAAAAGCTATCTTGTCAATGTCTTCTTCCCAAATTCTCAGCTGGTGATAACCCAATCTCAAATCAATTATAGAAAATACTTTTGCGACTGTAACTGATCAAATAAATCATCAATCCTAAGAAGTGGATACCTGTTCTTGATGGTGACTTGATTCATCTAACGATAATCTATGCACATTCTGAGGCTGCCATCTTTCTTTCTAACAAACAAAACTGGTGCTCCCCATGGCGAGTGACTGGGCCGAATGAAACCTTTTTCTAGCAACTCTTGTAACTATTTCTTCAATTCCTTTAGCTCTACGGGTGCCATCCTGTAATGTGCTTTTGAAATTGGCATGCTGCCCGATTGCAATTCCACTGTAAAGTCTACCTCTCTATATGGAGCCAATCTTGGTAACTCTTCTAGAAATACATTCACAAACTCCTTAACCACTGGTACTGTAACGTCCCTGATATTTATGCCAAATAAGCTCCATATCCAGATTCGCCTCCACGAATAGACCGAAGTCTTGCAAGGGATAGCTCACACACGTGTCCAGTAAGAATATAAAAGACAAACCACAACAGTATAGACACAAGAAAGTACATGTGCTCAATCTGTTCACATATTTGTACACTGTCCCATTACATTAATACATGTCCGATTAAAAAGTACAACTACTTGGGGCATACCCCGAGGGAGCACAAGCTCACACAACACAAAACTGCACTACTGCTGGTGGTACAAGTCTGCCCCAACGCTGCTGCAAGACAACACACGGCAAGCCCTGAAATGAACTGTAGGGGAGTGAGCCTCAACAAGTCAAGGCTCAGTAGGGACCACCCAAAAAACCACAACAACTAAACAAAGAGACCTCAACCTCAAGGGTCTCACTGGCCACCAATAGCCAAACCACATCCTACTTACTTAAACCATGGTTATCAACAATTAGCATAAACATATCAATTAACGTAAACCTCGGAAGGTAAAAGGGAACAACAGGACTAGCACAACATTACTAGTCCGCCCAACCACTGGGAGTACCTCAACCTCAAGCCTCATAGGGAAACCACTGCCCAGGCTCCAAGTCTCACAGGCAAACCATTGCCTCGGCTACAAGCGTCACAGGCAAACTACCCACGCAGGGTAACCGAACTGGCATTAACATGCCAAGTCCAGCACACATTAGAACCACAATCGGAAATGTACTCCAACAGCACGTGTGGAAGGTCACACCTCACGACCTCCACAAAAACACCGATTCATCATAACACTTGAAAGTTTGTACACAACGTACCACAACACAAAGCCAACCCTTAAGGGTACAGGTACCTACTATCACTAGGTAGCAACACTGAAACCTTAAACGCAGGGTAACAGGACTGCTAACCAGAAGAGTCTCCGCCATACCCCCAAAATCACATACAACGGAAGCTACCCTTACAAGGGTACGTTACAACAAGTGGAAGGTCCTACACCACGACCTCCACGGAGCACAGCTCCACTTCAACCCCTGAAAAGGCTAGTACTCAGTGTACCATGAGAAACAGATACCCACAAAGGGTACAAGTACCTACCTCCACGAGGTACCTCCACGAGGTACCACCACAGAACCACAAACACAACTGTGCCACCACCAGGGCACACCACAACCAGTTAAACCAAAACGTGAGTCAACACTTACAAACCTACACCACAGGCAAGCACGGTCGGAAGGAACGACGCCACCACACGGGAATGGACTACTGGTTCATGACGCCAGTATCCACTTGGACACACAACACAAGACTACCTCTCAATCTCGCAGTCAAGGACGAAAGGTCCAACTGCCGCTCCACAAGCACAAGCCAAAGAACAGTGGAGACCACCACACCACAACCTGCAGGTCACACACCCCGCAAGCCCATGCCTGCACCTTTAGGGACTCCGGCCCGAGCTCCCTAAAGTGGGCACTGGAAACACATGACTAGCTGGGGACCAGTACGTCTACTGGTTTCGTACCCCCAACCACAGCGCGCTACAAGCGACTACACACCCACAAACACAAGTCACTGCCCCCAGTCTCTTTCCCTCAGCCGGACTTACTACTTAAACACAGGAGTGAGGGTGTTCAAGACAGACGACACAGACCTCGACGGTACCCAGTACGGGACAAACCCCGAGCACAACAACACACGTACCTGGCTCACATAGAACTTGGGGTACCCGACTGAAGAGGCATTCCGGATAGGTGCCGAACCACGAAACTCGGCAACATACAACCACAACACATATATACTTGCTATTCTTTATTACACCAATAGTACAAGTGTCAGAATAGCTTGACCCCGTCACCCTGTGACCTACAAGCTATCCTACACATACACACATATAAATCACGTAACCAATCATATACTGGCCTATCATTAGTTATCACATGACCTTCATTGCCATATAAACACAATGTACAATGATCATACACTAACTATTAACTTTACTCAAATTATACTAATTAACCATCCTTCCAACCTACAAAAGACGTCACAAGACTGAGGCTAGGTTCACGCTGGAACCTCACTGCCCAACCACCGTGACCAACATATTAAACCACAATAGAGCATGTGCCATGCACACCCCAAACCATATAAACACCACGAAGACACCACACCAATTACGTACAACACACTAACCATGTAAACACATACTCATGGAACGCTACAGGTGCCAACGCACCACTCCCAAAACCACACACATCAAATACCGATAATTGAATAACCAATCACTAAAACCATGCAAAACAGGACCTCACACTGAGGTCGCGATGTAGGTAATGTCGCCTTCAGATCGCGACACCCTGATATGTCGCGTTAGAGAACCCTAACGCGATGGGTCAGCCTGTCGCGACCTGGTCGCGACAGAAGGGTCTGTCGCCTTCACAAGCGAAAACCCTAATCCAGGATCCCTTCTCCGGATCACCATCCCAACCATACAAACCACGGTTAATTCATAATTTTCATACTTTAATGGATACCCTAACATGGTATCTACTGTTCTCAAAGCCAGAAACCATCCACAGATGCATTTCATGCAATTTCATAGCGTATAATGAGTAGGAACTCCCTACCTTCACGAAGAACACGCAATCTGGCTATCGCACGACGTCTCCCCCGCTCCATGCGAAGTCCTCGCGTTGAGAGCGCGTCGAAATCCACGTCGGAACGCCTAATTCTTAAAAACACACAACATTTGGGAACACGACGTAATGCTGCGTCGCGACCTGATCGTGACCTAGGTGACCGTCGCCTTCCCACCCTGACGTCAGCAAGCCTTGCCCCGTGGGCGACACGTGGCGTGCATGGAGACGTCGCCCCAAACAGCGGCAACAAGAATGCGACCACCCCCATCACGTTCACAACTAGTGAACCAACGGGTGCTATGGGCTTAACCTGCCGTCCACTAAGCCCCGCACAACGCTCGAAACCCTGACCAAGGCTTAATGACCCAACATTGGTCATGAGCACCACACCAAAACCAGTAACACAGATCTGAACACCCACTAAACGAAGATCCACGAGGATCCGAAAAACGCGCTACGTTACAGGTACCATCTCTATAGACTTACCTTTCTCAACCAAACTGATTGAAGCTATACGCTACACATCCTGCATTAATCAATATTCTAACCTTAAGTGCAGAAATGACAAACTTAGGAGTGTAAAATGACATACCTTGGAATTCAAACATAACCCTCCAGGATGAATGATCTAACTCTCTTCTTTCTGCAATCTACCACTACCCATATGCCTCTAACCAGTCCATACCCAAAATCACATCATATTCCTAACTACAATGCATATACCTTGCTGGCAACTGATTCCCTTGTATCATTATTGGAACCTCATAAGGTAATAAGAAGTAAGCATGTAATCACCTGAGGGAACCTCTACTACTCTCACACTGCCTCTCTTCAAAGGGATGAACCATACTATCCATGAAATCTTCAGAAATGAAAGAATGCGATGCACATGGATCAATTAATGTTCTAGCAAAAAATTCAAGGAGAGGTATTATACCTTCAATCAAGTTTTATGCTTCTGCTTGAGCTCTTGTGATAGCCATGACTCGTCCTCGTTCCCTTGGAAAGGCGGACTCTACCTCGCTTGCTGATGGTTGATGAAATGACTGCTGCTGCTGTGGTGCTCCTCTGCCATAATTGCTCCTTCTAGGATATGGACAATTCCTGATCAAGTGCCCCGGTTGATCACAATTGTAACATCTATACTATGGAGGAACTGTGGGCTGCCTGGTTGTACTTTGCTGTGACTCCAACTCCGGCCTAAAACCTCGGCCCTACTGAAAACCTTGATGCCTGCCACCTCCTTGGCCTCTGAATATCTTCTTTAACTTGAAACCCACTTACCAAAACTGATGTAGACGCTCCTCCTGAAGGTGCCTTGCCCTTGCTTATATCTGGGGTTACTGTGGAAGCCAAAACCTGCCTGTTCCACCTGATTGCCTAGGCTGCCTCCTCCACCGTCCTACACATAAGAGGAATTACCGCATCCTTCTACGCCGGTCGCAATCCTCCGATGAAGTATTCCACCATCATAGCATTATCAGTGACTATATAAGGTGCATACCTACTTAAAGCCATGAATCTCATTTGGTACTCCAATACTGACAAGTTCCCTGCTGTAGTGACCTGAACTGTTCTCTTTTAGCTTGCTGAATTTGCACCGGAAAGAATGTATTGTAAACACTTCTAAAATTCTGGCCAAGTAATAGTATCTTCCGCTCGACCTGTAAACACAGTCTGCATCTTGAGCCTCCACCATTCTTGTGCAAATCCTCGTAACTGATAGGTAGCCATATCACCCTATCGACCTGTGGACATCTCATAGTGACAAAAACTCTTTCAATTTCATGCACCCAATGCTCTGCCGTGTCTGGATTCAGACCCCCCGAATACGTAGGTGGTTGCAACTGCAGAAACCTCTCCACTAATACTATAGGCTCTCCACACTGGCTGGTCGTATTGGCACAACTGGAGGTAAGGGTACAACAGGTGGTACCTCAACTCGAGTGGTGGTGGGGGTGGTTCTAATGGTACTGGTATTGTCTCTTCCTCAACTGGTAGTGCTGCAACTGCTGGCTGAACTAGTGGCTGCTGATCTAACCATGTCTGGATTTCTGTAATGCCTCCCCATAACCTTTCAATCAGCTGATGTGTGGACTCCTTAGGCTCATCTCCACCACCTCCCCAATCCCTTCTATCAGCCTTTTTTGATCCTGCATATACATCATTCCAACCACATAACATACAAACAAATCATTAAAAAACCTGGGCCAACTACTAGCAGTAGACTAAAGTAGAGACCAGGCTATGTACATTTCTTGTTCCTTCATATTTACATGGACCTTGCTCATACCAACTATGACGGTCCCCGTCGTTCAAACCCATTAACCTAATAACTAGTCCGACCTACTCCGTCTCCCGCGAACCGATCGAAGCTTCGCAAAGGATATTAGCACACACATGTCTGTGGAATATAAAGAACACGTTGAACATACATGAGATTCCATATCTTACACATATTCACATGAAATGTACATATCCAGTTCTGAACTAAAGTCAAGTACAGGGTACAGTTGCTTGGGACAAACCCCCAAGGCACAACAAAAAGAAAATTACTCAGTTGGAGGCATAGGTCTGACTTTACTACGGTGCAGTCCCGAACTAGAAGAGGGACAAGAACCCTCCTACTCTCCTTCACTTGGAGAAGAAGGGGTGAGCCTCACAGTCACTGGCTCAGTAGGGAAACTCCCCCAAAATCCGAAAGAACGATAATCGTACAAGAGCAAAAATAAGACTTATATTTAAATAACAAGTAATGCTACCTACACATGATGCTGCAACTGTAATAAATAAACCATTCCAGAATATGTGCATGGTACAATCTTTAATAAATAAATGACAATTCACATTCACGTGTATAAGCTAAAGAGGGCACGCCACACACGAGTCACGAGAACTAGTTCGCAACACCACCCACTGACTCAGACAACCACATAAGACAACCTCTCAGTCTCTTAGCCACAGATGAAAGGTTCAACTGCCGCTCCATCTCAACAAGGTCCAGACTGTGGAGGCCAACCAACACCGCTCCTGCAGACACCCAGCTGCAGCCCATGCCGGCACCTTTAGGACTCTGGCCCGAGCTCCCTAAAATGAGCACAGGAAAACCAGACTAGCTGGGACCAGTATGTCCTACTGGTGTCCGTCCTCCAACTACGAGCGCGCTACAATGACCGCACACCCACAAACATGAGTCGCTGCCCATTGCAGTCTTTCTCTCCGTCGGATGTACAATTCAACTCAGGAGTGAGGATGTCTAGGAAGATGACACAAACCCTGACAACACCTACCGGGACAAACCCCAAGCACCACGTGCTTGGCTCACAATGAACCTTGGGTATCCGACTCAAGAGGTAACCCAAAAGGTGTTAACAACCCAAGTTGCTATTCACACATATCCATACAAACTAGACATTTCCAATCACGATAAGTACTGAAGCCCCGCTTACATGCTCTAATAATTAAACAACACCGCACAAGTAATGTGCAACTAGGAAGAGACAGACTGCCCATAGACTCAACAGCTCAGGTGGCCACATCTGAAAACGCAACGAACATAGTGGCCGCAATTAAGACTACAAATCGCGACGGATCAACCCGTCGCCTTTAAAAGCTAAATCGTTATCGGATGGGTTGTTGCGTTCAAAACGTGACGTCTGGATCCGTCGCCTTTCAACCGAAGAATTACAACCTATTCTTCCTTTCTGAAAATCACACTAAACACCCGATACATGATTAAAAGCTGTAAATAACTATCCACACAATAACTTAAGCATGTTTACTACTGAATATAATCAATTCTACATTCTAAACACCTCAATCTAATCCACACAACCAAACAAGGAGAAAGTCCCCCTACCATATGAGAACACAAAAACGGCACTGCCTTGGCATTTCCCGCGCTCTGAAGCACCTCCTCATGTCGGAAACATGCCGAAAAATGTGCATACAACCCCAAATCGTTAGCCAATTCCCTCACAAAGATCCCCCTTCAGCTGAACAATGCAACCTGCACTGTTTGGCCAAGGCTCGGAGCCAAAACAAAACACAAGCTAAATCGCGACATATCGGGCCGTTGCGTTTAAACCGCGACATACCTCACCGTTTGCAATTAAGCCACGACGCTCCTGCATGTGCCACGCGGCACGCATGCACCCGCGCCCACGGAAAGCGGCGATTGAATCATGACGTAGCAGGTGGTTGCGTTCATGCATAATCGCGATGTCTGTGTTGGTCGCGTTCTTCACGGACGCGCCAAAGGTCTATTGGGCTCAGGTTTTCCAACCCCCCTGCCTCACACCCTACTACACACACCACCAAGCTCAACTAAACACAACCAATGGGTCACACATTGGCCACCAAACCGGTAAACTACGATCCGAAGGTCGGCTTTACATTCTAACTACGTTCGCAGGAAAACGAAACTCAATATCCGGAAAGAAACATAACCAATCAGAAGAGTCAGGACATAGTCAGGATCATGGTAAGATAGCAAGTAGACTCATGTTGAACCTAGCATGTATTTTCCCAGCTTTTATCGAACATCATCACTTGCATTAAAACATTAGAACGAAGAGGCAAGTCAAGGATAGTATGATCAGTAACTCCCATATTGAACATTAGAATCATATTTCATGTAAATAATGTTTTTTTTAATTGATATGACAAGGAGCGAACCTCCGATGTCATGATCAGGTGGTCATATTTTTATACATCTGAAAAGCATAAAGGGAAGGAAAGGAGTAATAGATAATGGGACCCTAACTAAAGACACCCTGCGTAGAGGGGTCTAAAGTGTGTGACATGTTGGGTTCACATTCTAACTTAAATGACAACATTTTTTTGATGATGAACAATGTTAATTGAGTTTATGTACAATGTGAATTGAGCTTAATACTTGATGCAATAACTTGATACATACTTGATTCTATGTGTTCCTAATATCTCACTAACTAAGTACATTCATGTAGGAGAGATACTATGCAAGACATGTGCCAACACAAGTATGAAAGATCAAGAAAAGTCAAAAGACATGTACCTGTCGACAGCCATAAGACCCTGTCGACAGATACCAACAGTCAGCAACATACATGTTCTGGAAACAAGCCCTGTCGACAGACACACAGTCAGAAAATCACATTCTGGAAAACATGTGCCGTCGTCACAGCACCAAGGCACATGTCGACAGATGCACACAGTGAGAGCTTCAACAGAACTTCCAGACTTCTGGAACTTGGTGCACTGTTGATTCCCTGTCGACAGCGGTGTATGACCTGTCGACAGACGTACAGAATCTTCAGAAACGGAAAGTTTCAAATTACTAAACTTGGTGTTTCCTACTACCACGTCTCTCCATATGTAAACACCACTATATAGCACTTTCTGAAGTTAATCACGTACACAAGCAGCCTCCAAGCAAGAACCCTAAAGTTCTCAAGAGAGTCTTGCTTTGCTGCTCTGCTTCAACCTACCGCCCAGAACCGAGAAGAAGAAGTCTTCCAGCGGAGTGAAGCCTGAACATTGTGGATCAAGTATCTTCATCAAAATGTGATCATAAGACGAAGCTTGAAGTCCAGTCAGACGTTCACAAGAAGAGTTTACATATTCATTTGATCCTCAACTCAGAACTCTTCTTTCTTTCTATTTTCATATCTTTGTGTTGGTAGTGGTTCAGCGTTCCTCGTGCTTGATCCACGTGTGGATTGTTGTTCTGATTGCGTGTTTGCATCAGACAACGTGTGTGGTGTGTTTGGCCAGATCAAGGCTAGAGGATCTGATCTATTATGGACTTGATCTAGTGTGTGTGTGTGTGGTTGAGCATTGTGCTCGTGTGTGTGTGTTGTACTCAGTTTCTTGAGTAGTGTGTCCTCACTGTGTGAGGGGTGGACGTAGGAGTCACGTGGTGTGATCTCCGAACCACCTAAAAATCCCTTGTGCACTGTGGTTGACTTGTGGTTTGCATGTATTGCGCTAGATGCATGCATAGGGATTTCGTTACACACTACTTGTTAATTTGTTCACACACATTACATCAGATCAAAGGGTTTTTATTGAGTAGATCTTTTAATCCGAAGTAGTTTTTAAATTGCTTAGTTTTCGCTGCAAATCTATTCAACCCCCCTTCTAGCTTTGCCATTACCGAATATCCGATCCCAACAATTGGTATCAGAGCAGGTTTTCTGTTCAACGATTGTGATTTGGCAAATCTGTTATTGTACTTAATTGCTCGGATCGGGCTTATAATTGATTCTGAACTGATCTGATTACTTTGTTGGTGGTTTATTTATCTACAACATACTCAGAAATATGTCTGAGTTCTCGAGTATCATAAATCGACCCTTGATTATTGAGTTTGATAACCATATTGATAAAATGCAGTACTCCTTTTTGAAGACAAGCAAGTCCGGAAGGAAATCAATGAAAAGAGCTACATGGCTCATGGTAGCTCAAGAGGTTCTTCCGTTCAGACGAATCTGAAGGATCACATCTGTCAGAGAAGTCACGAAACTCTCAAAGGTCAGGTAAATCCAATTCAGATCCATTTGATGCATCAATATCTATTCTGATTCAGAGGTGATATATCCTATGATGAATTGATAGAATGCTATGGTCTGCATCGTGTTCTGGCTGGGGGCTGGGAGTAGTCGGTCTCCAAGCAGGGGCAGCAGTGTTTAGAGCCTGGGGTGGTTGTGGCATCGTCATGTTTTCATCCCCATCCGAAGCAATAACAAAGGGACTTGCATGCTGCTGGGTTGTTGTAGTGGGGGCAACACGCAGGGGAGTAGTGGGAAGTGACACATCAAGTGCTGCTGGCATGCTTGGTTCGCTGGGAGAAGCAGTGTGAGGGCCTGTTGCGCATGCCATGGTAGTCTGAAGTAATTGAGGCACTTCATCAAGCACCTGGTGTGCAGCAGTAGGAGTGGGCGCCTTGGTCACAGTAGAACTGCTGTGTTCCATGTTGGTAGCAGCGTTGGCCTGTGTTGTGAGTGAAGCAGCCTTGAGTTTAGTAGCAGCAGGTCCTGCTTGCTGTTGGGGTTTGCAGTGGGGGTAGCATGCACAGGAGTAGTGGGCACTGGCGCTCATCTGGAACAGCAGAACCGGTGGTCTCTTGTTCAGCTGGATATTGAGGCGGCATTTCATCGATCACTGCACTGCACTGCTACTTGACTGATGTTCCTGCTCGGCATGGGCCTCTCCTTGAACTGCTGGGTGGATGTCGGTTTCAGGAGACATAACAGTTTTCTGAAGCGGCATATATTCATGTAATAACATTTTTTAACATGTGGTTGATGGCCTTTAAGGTATAGACGTAGACTGAACAATATGCTGGCAAGGCTAAGAAAACACCGTAGACTCACTGCTTGATCTTTCCTTGAATCTAGGGTTTCTAGGACAGAACTAGAAATAAAAGAGATTGTGGG
>JACBKR010006183.1:0-14116 GCA_014218235.1 Colocasia esculenta | reverse complement strand
TCTTAACATGTGGTAAAAATAAGGCTTAAACATACACATGTGAAATATTAAAGCCACTCATGTGCCTATAATAGTGTTTTGCAAATCATTTTAAAAACATTCAGTATTATGATTGCTTAACCTTGAAATGATACTGAATCTTTGAAATTAAACTAAATGCACAATGAGTTTAGTTTCAATGTTTTAGTTCTCTCATAAGAAAATAGCACAAGGACTCAAAATTCTGATGATTTTGGGGTTCAAATAGACAAGTAAAGTCAAGAAATGTAACATGACTTCCCTTTTCATGTAACTCTCCCTCACAAGGTGAACATGAGGATTATAGGAGGAATAGAAATGGAATGACATGAAGGCAGAATGACATGAATGTTTTTATTGAAAGACAATGACTCCCCTCAACCAATTGCATACAAGGCACTTGATACTTGTGGAGACATATACTCACCATAGTGAAAGTGTCCAGACAAGTCTGACTTGTCTTTCTTCAAATCACCATTTGATATACCAAGAATGCCAATGCAATGTGAGAGTGAGGAATTTAGTTGCAAGAATATTTGTCAACAATTGAATGGGAGTTGATGATGAATCAGATATGACAAATATTTTTCCAGCAAATTTCTCCAGCATTTCACTCAAAGATTCTTTCGAATTCACTCCCCCATAAGATATGCATGATATGAAATGATCATTTAAGCAATTCAGATATGTTCATTTCAAGCAATTTGCACAGAAAGAGTATGAACATGATCAAGCATATATCAACAGGCAATTTATTGAAGGAGAAGAATTTGCAAAGACTCAAAATAAAGTTTTGAGATTTTCATTTTGCTTGATGACCTTTATGCAGAAAGACTATTGATACTTGGCGGAGAATGTTTCTCACGCATGATGATAGTTTCCAGACAAGCCTAACTTGTCCTTTCACATTTCACCATTTGATATACCACATAGTTACTGCAAAAAGGGTCAGTTACACTTTATTTTTAGCATGAAATTCATTGCATTTATTGAAAACATTTTTGCACTTTTTCAAATTTACTCCCCCTAATATGTGCATGGAATGAAAAAGCTTGCAAACAATTCACACATGATTATGAGCACAATTAGCTTTAAGCATAACATGACTTTTGGTACTTGGCGGAGTATTTTACTCACGCATAATGATAGTTTCCAAACAAGCATAACTTGTTTTTCCACATGTCATCATTTGATATACCAAGAAGTCAAAGCAGTTAGTATGCACACAGACTCATGGGAACAGTTAAGCATGCATGATAACACAAACATGATTCCAATTGTTATGACACAAAGTTCATTGATGGGAGTAGCATTGAAACACATTTCTCATTTTCAGATAGAAATTAAACATTCGTTTCAATTCAGGCAATTCAAAATTGAAATAATAAAGAAGTTTTACCTGAATGGTCTTCATTTCTTTTTCAAAGATTTTACCTGTGTTCTTCAATCATTTCTAGCCTTGCACAGCCAATATCTTGAATCCATTTACAGTGTATGGCTGCAAGACTTCTCAGCTTGCTGATCAAGCTGGTTTTGGGACCCACACTTGTTTGGGTCCTGCAATGAAATCAATGTTAGATTGCAACAAAGATTTCTGAATCCAAAATGCTTTTAATTTTTGTATAGATGCATTTCTTTCATTGATAGAACTATGAGCAGAATTAGTTCCAGATTTTCTTTTTGCCTTGATCAATGCATCTATGTTTTCATGAAGTTTTCTATTTTTGGATTTTTAATATGAGCAGAAACAAAATGATTTTGTGCAACATTTCTATGCCTATACACATGGAATTTCTGAACATTTTCAGTATGAACATGATGTTTATTCCTATGTGTATGAGCATGTGCATTAGACTGGAATTTCTGAGCATGCACAACAAATCATTTCTGTACCAACAGTCCCTAGAAATATGACCAATTTTATGACAATGAAAGCATTGGACTGATTTGACATGTTTATTGAAATTTTGATTTATATTCCAGCAATGTTTGGCAAGATGACCATGTTTATTACAATTAAAGCAAATGAGAGCATTTTTTACCTGGTACTTACCTTGGCATGTATGCATTTGCTGAATCTCCTTTCATGTGAGGAGGCTTACCATGAGAGAAGAGGTACCTTTTGGTGGCTCTTGGCATGATGTGAATTTTGAACTTGCCTTGGAGCTTTTTGAATTGATGGAGAAGGTAGATGAATCTTCTTGACAGTGGCATTCTCCTTTTTCTCTTTCTGTTTCTGAACAAGAACTTTCACTAGTTTTCCATTAGAGATATCAGGGTTCTTGTTCACAGCAGATTTCACAAATGTTATTGTGCTTTTCTTTTCATTTTTCTTAGTTCTAACAGAAGCAAGACTTGTGTTCTTCAATTCATTTTGAATCTTCTGTTTTTCAGCTTTTAATGCAACAACTTCTTTTTCTGAAGTTTGAAGCTTGTTTAGCATGACATCCAAACCATTTTTCATCTTGTTCTTTTCATTTTCAAATTGAGCAATTTGTTTTTCCAAGTCAGAAATTTTATTACTCAAATTGCTACATTCATTCTCCAATGGTCTGTCATGGAACAAGCCTTCAATCTTCCTTTTTAAGTGACAATTTTCTTCAACAAGTTGTTTGCATCTCTCATTTATTTGATGATCATGAGCCATATTAGAGATTTGTTTGTTTAATTGATCATTATCAAATTTGAAATTGTTATTGAGATCAATCAATTCTTCTTTTTCATTTTCCAGATCAATGACTTTTGATTTCAATAGCTCATGGTTTTCTTTCAATCCATTCAATTTAGTTTCACAGATTTGGACTTCATCTTCCAAATTCTCTTTCATAATTTAATTTTTCAATTTCATTTTCAAATTCTCAATTTCTTCTGAAGGATCTTTGTCATTTTCTGGAGCAATTCAAGTGTATTTTTCAAGTTTTCACTTTCTTTATGGCAACGTTTTAAAGTCTTTTTCAAGTCTTTATTTTTAGTGTTCAGTTGTACATTAAGACTTTGTATCTTTTCACAGAATTTAATCAATTCAGCATAAGACATGCCCTCATCTTCATCAGAATCAGAATTGAAATGCATAAATGGATCTGGAGTTGATTTACCTGACCTTTTAGACCCATTTGAACTCTTGTGTTCTGAAGAGGATGAAGAGTGTTCTGAACTCTTAGACTTTGCTGTGAGAGCCATAGTTCTCTGAGTTCTTTTTGCTCCTTTTCTTTGTGAGTTCTTTCCATCACTTCTGTTAGCCATGAAGCATATCTCCTCATTTGCTGAACTTGAAGAGTTCTCTTCATCATCCTCACTTTGGTCTTCATCCGACCAAGTTGCAATCATGGCTTTTGGCTTCTTCAATTTGTTGTTCTTCTCATATTTGTCCTTTTTGATCTCAGGACACTCACCTTTCATGTGTCCTTTCTTGTTGTACCTGTAGCAATCAATATGTTCATCAGTTTTTTGATTTCTACTATCATTACAATTTGAAGAAGAGGCATTCCTTTTATTAGAAGAATATTGTTTCTTTTCATTGAATCTTCTTCTTCTTGATTTTAAAATTTTCTGAATTGTCTAGTCATGATGTCAAGTTCATCTTCATTAAACTCAGACTCATCAGAACTTGATGTTTCTTCATTTTTCTCTTTGATGCTTGATGAAGCCTTAAGTGCTACTGGTTTAGCCTTAAGCATGTGTTCTTCATTTCTCTTCAGATTTATTTCATAAGTCATTAAAGATCCTATGAGTTCATCCAAGGAGATTTTGGATAAATCCTTAGAATCTTCAATCACTGTAGCCTTTGTGTGCCATACAGATGATAGATAGCGCAAAGTTTTTCTTACCAGATCAGCATCAGTGTATTCCTTACCTAATGCTTTCAGTCCATTGACAATTATCATAAACCTAGCAAACATTTCAGAATCGATTCATCGATTTCATCATAAACAATTCATATTCAGAAACAAGTATGTTTGCTTTGATTTCCCTAACTTGAGATGTTCCCTCATACATCAATTCAAGTTTATCCCACATTTCTTTAGCAGATTTACACATGGATATTCTTGAATATTCTTTAGGGTGGACTGCACACTGAAGCATGTTCATGGCACTGTAATTAAGAGTAGCTTTCTTAATCTGCTCTCTAGTCCAATTTTCCTCATCTCCCTGATTTTCATAAGGACCCACTTCAACTATCCTCCAGATTTCATAGTTTTGAGCCCTAAGAAAACTTGCATGCGATTTTTCCAGTATGAATAATCAGACCCATCAAAGTATGGTGGTCTATTAATGGAATGGCCTTCGGCTACAAATCCTCGAGAATCCATCAATTAGAATGAGATGGTGAAAGAGCAAGCAACAATTCAAGCAATTAACACAGATATCAAACAGAAGCAATCAAATCAGATCAGAGATAGACATTAACCCGCTCTGATACCAATTGTTGGGGATCGGATGGGTGGATGGATCAGATCTAGAAGGGGGGGTTGAATAGATCTAACACCAATTAACGCGGAAGCTTAAGCAATTAAAAATTACTTCGAATCAGAGATCAACTCACCCAAACAATTTACTGATCTGAGGTGTGATTAGTGTGTGTGAGCAAATCAATTAGTAGTGTGAACGAAATCCCTATGCATGCATCTAGCGAGATACAAAAACAAACCACAGTTCAAACCATTGCACAAAAGATTTTTAGGTGGTTCGAAAATCACCTCCAGTGACTCCTACGTCCACCCCTCACACAGTGAGGCCACACAACTCAAAACCCTTGAGTACAACTCACATAGGAGCACGACGACTCCAAACACCCTTGAGCACGACGACTCAAAAACACCTGGAGCACAACGACTCCAAACTGAGCACGACGGCTCAAATAACAACCGGAGTACGACGACTCCAAATTGAGCACGACGGCTCAAACCACACAGTGAGTGCGACGACTCACAAACCAGAGCTCGACGGCTCAGAGTACAAGAGCTAGATCAAACACAAAAGAGATCAGATCCTCTAGCAATGATCTGATTCAAGACAGATTCGTACACAGAAATTTGTGCAGAACTTCATGCACAAATATCACAGACGAAATAAGGAAGAACAAACTCAGAAATAAGGCAAATAGATGTAGAAAGAGTGGTCTTCGATGAAGAGGTCTTGTAGACGCTTCAATTGAGGAGGCTTGATGGAATTCGATGGAGATTCTCCTCAATTGGCGATGCTCTGCTTTCATGGCATCTGAAATGCCAAAAATCCTTCTTCTCCTCCGCCTCTTCAGTTGGATCTGCTCCCTTGCCTTGCACAGCAACCTTCTCTCCAGGGATTCCCCTTGATTCCCTTGTCCTTCCTCTTGAAAGGATGGCTTGAAGCTTCTGGAGATGGAGACAGATCTGGAAAGCCCCCTTTGGCTGCCAAAAGGCTTCTTCTGGAAGTGTATGGGCTCTCTTACCTTTGGGGTACAAGGAACATGGGTATTTATAGCCCCATATGTCCATAAAGTGCTTTGGGGTGCATGGGCACCGAACCCTAGGTCAAATCCCCTAAATCCCAATCATCCACGTGTACAGAGAAATTCACGATTTTGACTTTCAGTCGGAGTGTGTCGACCTGCCCTGATCTAGTGTCGACCTGCTCTCCCAGTTAGGCAAACTGGTCTGCTGGAAACTGGGTCTAGTGTCGACCTGCCCTGAGCTAGTGTCGACCTGCTTGAATGTGGTGTCGACCTCCTATCCCAATCCTGAAAACATGCTGTTCTGGGAAATGATCTAGTGTCGACCTGCTCTTTGACTCGTGTCGACACAGTCTCAGCATTTCTTCAGCTTTTTGCCTTGGGGTCTGAGGTGTTGTGTCGACACCATTGTGGGGTGTGTCGACACCACCTTTGCAAAAAGTATTTGTACCTGAAAATTAAACATATATATCATTAGTTAAATATATTATCATTAAAATATGAGATATTAAACATCAAAAACATGTTGTTTAAGCATTATTGTGATATGTATAAAATGTATAACATGTTCAACATATCATCATCAAAATCACAACATGTCACAATATCTCATCATTAAAATCACAATGTATCATCATCAATATCACAGTATGTCATCATCAAAATCAAGGTATGAGTGATGTTCATTGGATATCATTAAATTACAACTTTAAGAAGTTCCAAAACACACTCAACCCAACAACATTTCCTCTAGAGTATCCTTTTTCACGCAAAAAGGAACTCAAACGGTCATACCAAGCTCTTGGAGCTTGTTTAAGACCATAGAGAGCCTTATGAAGCTTGAAAACATGGTTAGGATGTTTTTCATTTTCAAATCCAGGAGGTTGTTCAACAAAACGTTTACCTTTATATATCCATTTAAAAAGCCTTTTGACATCCATTTGATAACTTTAAATTTCATGGAGGATGCAAAAGCAAGGAAAATCCTAACTACTTCTAGTCTAGCTACAGGGGCATATGATTCTTCAAAGTCAATTCCAAATTTTGATTATACCTCTTTGCAACTAGCCTAGCTTTATTTCTAATGACTTAACCATTTTCATTCATTTGTTTCTGAAAACCCATCTAGTGCCAATGACTGTTTGTCACTAGGTCTAGGTACTAATTCCCATACTTGATTTATGTCAAATTGATGAAGTTCATCATGCATTGCATTGATCCAATCAGAACTTGATAAAGCTTCATCAATTGACTTTGGTTCAATTTGGGAAATTAGAGCTAGTGGGTCTTCTTCATAGCATGCAGGAATGATGATCTAGTCCTAACTCTATCATGCGAATTGCCAACTACATTATCTAATGGGTGATCTCTGAAAATTCGATGTTCCAAAATTACCTGTTGAGGGGTACTTAAATCTGGAGCAATGTTACCTGATCTACTTGAAGATGGTGAATTGATGTTCAATTCTCACCAATGTCTTCAGCTCCTCACAGTTGGTGAGAGTCCACAATGAAATCATCATCTTCACTATCTTGTCTTTCCCTGTAAGATTTAGAACTATTAGTTGAAAAGGAATTTTCATCAAAGATAATATGTGGAGATTCTTCAACAGTTTTGTTTTTGAGATGTACACTCTGAAAGCTCTTGACACTTCTGAATAGCCAAGGAAGATAGCTTCCTGACTCTTAGCATCAACTTGTCAAGATTTTCTTTATTATTGTCGTGTACAAAACATTTGCACCCAAGATTTTGAAGTAAGACACAATTGGCTTTTTGTTTTTTATATTCATAGGGGGTTTGTATTTACAGCTTCAGCCCAGAAGGATTTGGCAGATGACTATCAAGGAGCATGGATCTAGCCATTTCCACAAGAGTTCTGTTTTTTCTTTCCACAACTCCATTTTGTTCTAGAGTTTTTAGTGAAAAAACTTGTGGAATATTTGAAGTTCAGCACATAAATCAGAAAGGATTGGTTTTCAATTCACCCCCATAATCATCAAAATATTCTTGATTTTATATGAAAAGTTTGTTAAGGCAGTGGTACAGAATTTCCTGAACTCAAGGCAAGTATCACTTTTGTGGGACAGAAGATAAACCAAGTAAATCTGGTAAAATCATCAATGATTACGAACCCATATCTCTTGCCACTTAGACTTAGAACTCTTGTTGGGCCAAAAAGTCCATGGAAGTAGTTCTAGTAGCCTAGATGTGAGTACCTCATTGAAGTTTTAAAAGATTTCCTGGTTTGTTTTCCTTTGGGCACAAATCCCACAAACTTGATTTTCAATGTTAGAGAAAGATTCAGGAAGACCCTTAACCAAATTCAGCCTTAACATTTATTCATTCTGAAACTTGCATGGCCAAGTCTTTTGTGCCAAGTCCATGCAATTTCATCTTTATTAGCAACAAAGCAAAGGTTTTCAGAAAAGTTTTTATTGAGGTCGATCATGTAACCATTGTTTTTCCTCTTTTTCCAAAAAATTTATTTATCAGTTGATGAATCAATGATCTTACATAAATGGATTCAAACACAACTTTGTGACCTTTGTCACATAGTTGGCTAATGCTTAGCAATTGTAATCTAGACCATCAACTAATAAATATTATCAACAGAGTTTGAGAAGTTTGACCAACCTTTCCAAATCCAATGATCTTTCCTTTATTTTTACCTCCAAATGTTACTGAACCTCCCTCCTTCTCAATCAGGAATGAAAATTTGGCTCTATAACCAGTCATTGTCGTGAACTTCCACTGTCAAGGAACTACACATTTGAATTGGGTGCACGACCTTCCTGCAAAATCAATCAGTGGAGAGAAGATTTTGGTACCCAAACAGTGTTGGACCATCAGAATGTTTGGACATTGTTATCAATCTTTTCTTACTCAATTTGATTTGTTTTTATTTTTGTTTTATTACAGTGGTGTTCTCTGTCTTTTTCACTTTCTTCTTTCCCTTAGGAATGAAAACACCAGTGTTTTTGTTTTCAGTGGAGGGGAAGTTTTCATTTGAACGAGAGTTTAGATAAGGAGGTGGAATCCAAGGATTTTGTTGGTACATCAGAAAATTTGGATAAAATAATTGGGGATGATACCAACATGGGTTATGATACCATTGGCACCAAGAATTGGTCCAATCAGCTTGATATGCTGTCTTGGAGGTCCAAGGTTTTTCATGAATGATTTCCTTTGACTTTTTCTTATTTTTCAAATTTTTATTTGATTTTTTGATTTTATGGTTTGTTTTTGTTGATGTTGAGCAGGTCGACCTCTCCTTGACTGGTGTCGACACACAGCCACAGAATCCTTCTTCTTGTGGACTGGTGTCGACCTGTCAGGTGACTGTGTCGACCTGGATGCCTTGTTTTGATTCTGAGTTTTGGAATTTTGGTGTTTTGCTTGATGTTTGTTTGATTTCTGTGTTCTCAAGACTAGGGCCTTTGACAAATTTAATTAATGGTGGTTTATCCTTCTTCTCACCAGATTTGTCTTTCTTAGTTTTTGTTTATTAAATCCTAGTCCATGAGAAATTGATTTCATTTTTGCTCCCAGCAAGGCCTCTAGATTATCATTACCATTTGTGATGTTTCAATAACTTCATCCTTTTCTTTTAGCTGGTTTGATTTCTTCAACCTTTTGTTGTTTATCATGGTTTTCCATTTCCAGCTTTCCAGACAGTTCTTTGAATTCAGGGTGGCCTTTTGAGAGGCAAGCTTAAGATCATCAATTAAGTTCAGAAGATTTTCCTTTTCTTCATTAAGTTCTGTTACTTCATTTTCTAGTTCACAAATTCTTTTGTTGATGGATTGGTTGTGCAAGACATTTTCAATTTTCTTTTTGATGTGGTTTGTTTTCTTTCCTCATTTCATGTATTTTTCAACAAGTTCTGCATATGCATCTTGCCAATCCTCAACTAAATAGTCTTCGAAGGATGTACTTACCTTTCCATTAGAACTATTCGCCATGAAGCAGATTTCCTCACTATCAGAACTTGAGGATTTTTCTTCTTCTTCCTTTTCACTTGAGTCTTCATCAGACCAAGTGGCTACCATGCCTTTGGCTTCTTGAACTTGTGAATCTTTTTATGCTTCTCCTTCTTGCTTTCAGGACATTCTCCCTTCATATGTCCTGGCTTGTTACACCTGTAACAAATGACAATTTCGTCAGATTTTTATTCTGTTAGAAGTAGCATTAGAAAGAAAATATTTCTTTTACCTGATGAATTTTCTTTTTGCCAAAAGTTTTCCTTTTCTATACTTCAAGAATTTTCTGAATTTCTTAGTCATGAGGGAAATCTAATCCTCATTTGACTCAGACTCATCAGAACTGGTTTTCTCCAGACTCTTGTCTTTGTTACTAGATGAGGCCTTTAGTGCTACTGACTTGGTTTTGATTAATTTCTTCATTTCTCTTTAGATTAATTTCATATGTCATTAAGATCCTATCATTCATCCAAAGAGATTTTGGACAGATCTTTAGAATCTTCAATGACAGTGGACTTTGTGTGCCAAATTGAAGAGAGAGAATGTAGAATTTTCCTTACCAAGTCAGCATCTGAATAGTCCTTACCTAAGACCTTCAGTCCATTGACTATGATCATAACCCTGGCAACATTTCAGAAATTGTCTCATTAGATTTCATCATAAACAATTCATTTCAGAGACAAGAATGTTAGCCTTAGTTTCTTTAACCTGAGATGTGCCCTCATAGAGTAACTCAAGTTTATCCCACATCTCTTTGGCAGATTTGCACATTGAGATTCTTGAGTACTCTTTGGGGTGGAGTGCACATTGGATCATGTTCATGGCACTATAATTTAAAGTGGCCCTCCTTATATGTTACCTAGTCCAGGTCTCTTCCTCCCCCTGATTTTCATAGGGACCTACTTCGACTACCTTCCAAATTTCATAGTTTTGGGCTCTAAGGAAGACCTGCATTCTATTCTTCCAATAGGTGTAGTCTGTTCCATTGAAAAAGGGTGGCCTATTTATAGAGTGACCCTCAGCCATAAACCCTCTTGAATCCATTAAGACAATTAAATGGAGCAAAGAAGAGATACTTAGCAAACAATCAAGACACACAGAACACTCAGAAATTACTCAGATCAAGTGTAAACCCTCTCTGATACCAATTGAAGGATCGAGGAAAGATGTGGACAAGATCTAGAAGGGGGGTTGAATATCTATGCCAACTAATGCGGAAGCTTAACCACATTTTGAAAAACTCTTGAATCCGAGACAAATTGAAAAAAGATTTCACAGATCTGAAGATAATTGAGTGAGTTGTGACCAAAGGAGTGTGTGAACAACTTGATTAGATGAATTCGAACGATCCTATGCATGCATCTAACGAAACGTAAATTCAAACCACAATCATATCAATGCACAGAGATTTTTAGGTGGTTCGGAAATCACACCATGTGATTCCTACATCCACCCCTCACACAGTGAGGATCACTAATCAACCTGGGTACACCACCCACTGGAGCCTGACAACTCCAACACCTGAGTTTACAACTCACACGACCTCTAGAGTAGGCTACTCTAGAACCTGAGCAAGACTGCTCACTACAACTTGAGTACGACAACTCAAAAACCCTAAAGCACGACGGCTCACAAACAACTTGCTAGAAAGACAGACAAGACTCAGATCCTCTAGCAATAGATCTAGTCTAACAAGAGTTAATTCATGAGACTTATGCAACAACCCATGTACAATCTCATAATCACTGAGATAAAAGGAAAATGAGAATTGTATCGATGAACTTTCTCTTTAGATGTACTCCCTTATAGAAGGTCGAATTGTGAAGCTTTGATCTCTGGAAGTTCCTGGGCGTGCTCTGCAATCTTATCTTCGGGATCTTCCTTGTATTCTTCACAAAGTCAGCTTCTACTTGATATGCTTCCTTGAGGTGATCCAATTGCTTCTTCAACCATCAATTTCCACTTCTCATGCTTGAACATATGAGAATTTGACTTGAGGAAGCACCGGAAGGCAAGAACAGGAGGAGAACTCTTCTAGCCGCCAACCGATTTCTGGAGGCACTGAAAGGGTTCTTGCATGTTGGTAGCCAATAGGAGGGTATTTATACCCTAGTCCCAAGTGTACCCTTGGGGGTCGTGGGCACACGATCCAAGGCTAACCCAACAATTCCCTAGGCTGCCACGTGTCCAGGAGAGACTTTAAGTCAAAAAGTTTTCGAAGTGTGTCGACCTGCCCATGGGGTGTGTCGACACACTTTCCCAGACTGGGCAAAACGTTCCCTGGAGAGGCACTAGTGTCGACCTTCCGTAGTCAGCTGAAAACAAGCCTTCTGGGAAGGCTCTCTAGTGTCGACCTGACTGCATTTGGTGTCGACCTGAGATGGATGCCTGTTGATTTGTTTTTCTCTGGGATCTGTCTCTAGTGTCGACCTGCCCTGGTTTAGTGTCGACACTAGTTGACCAATTCTTCATATTTTGGCTTAGGACTTTGAGTATGTGTCGACACTAGTGTGGGGTGTGTCGACACTACCCTTGCAATAAATGTTTGTCCCTGAGAAATAAATACATAAATCATTAGTCAAATGTATTATCATGAATATAAATGATAATGTGTTTGGAACATGCTTTTTGAATATTGTTATTTCAGGTGTGATGTATTTCACATGTTCCATTGTTATGCATTAAAATCACAACTTGTCATCATCAAAATGTGAGGAGAAATGATTATATTCACACTCAACCCACCCCCCAAGTGGAAAATTGAAAACAATGTCTACTTTAAGAAGTGAAACATCATAACAATTCTCACTCACACATGTCACATTGAATGAGGGTAAAGAAAATGAAATTGAACTTGAAACTAAAGAAGAGGTTGAAGAGAATGTTGAAAATTCCAAGGGAAAGAGAAAATAACTAAAACCTCTAGACAAAATCAGATGAATGAAGACCCAACTGCTACATTCCAAGAGTCCCTTTTCCTGAAGCTTCAAAGCCAAATCAAAAACAAACCAACTGGTAACTCTTGGAAGAATCGTGTGTGGAAGACGTAGACCAACCCTGTGCTCTAGGGTTTGAGGGAGAGGAAGGACACTCAGTTCCACTATCATTTCCATTAGAATGTTCTCCTAAGTTGAGCTAAAACCACTCCCTGCTATTTAAAATACATCTTTCTAGGAGAGAACGAGACTTGGCCCTCATAATTGCTAGCGATCTTGATGAAGGGTAGGAGAAGAAACTAATTGAAGTCTTGAAAATTCATAGAAAACTTTTCATGTGCATGATAAGGTTTGGTTGTTTAATTCCAGGCTTCATGTGTTTTCGGGAAAATGAAGTCCCGATGGGATGGTCCTTACATTGTTGTCAATCTTACGATAATGGTGCTGTCATTATTCTCGATCCTAAAATTGGACAATCATTCACTGTTAATGGGCAAAGGTAAGCATTTCTTGAAACCCACTTTTCTTAAAAATTGATTCCACCAGCTAGCTGAGCCAAACAGTCTAATTGCGTCCGGTTGAAGATGAAATAAACTTAGCACTTCTTGGGAGGCAACCCAGTGTATAGATTTCTTTTATCAGTAATTCTCTGTTTTACTTTCTTTTCTTGTAAATAAGTAGGGGGGTAGAAAATAAAGCATGCATTCATAGTCCCCACCCTAACCAATGCTTCATTTTCTTTCTTTTAGCTTGTACATATGCAAATAAAACAAATTTCACAATGTTTCATCTTTGAATAAAACTGTCTGGCATTGCGGACTCAGACTATTTGTCTGATCTTTAACCATTAAAATTTTGTTGTTGTCACATTCCCTTGCAAGCATCCATGTTATGTACCCTCTAGTAAGGATTACATGTACTTCTTGTCTACCTTATGTAAAGATTTATGGCAAGAGGTTTTTCATACACACACTACACATCCACTGAGACTAGCTGAACCCGAATGTAGCAAATTTGTCAAGGTTAGTAGGAGAGAGGTGATTGGTTTCTCCCTTCCCCTTAAGTGAATTGTGAAGGAAGTGAAGGTGTGTGATCAAGGAACCTGACTCTCCATCCTTCCCTCAAGAGGAAAAGAAAAGAAAACCAAAAGCAAAAGCAAAAGCAAAAAGAAAAAAATCATCCATGAAAAATGCCCCGATCTGAGTAAAGTTGGACTCGCTACTCTTGAAAAGTGATGGGTTGTGCAGCATTGTGGATAAAAAGAAAGAAAGAAAGAAATCTGAGTGCACAAAATGCAAATAAGAGGCAAAGTCCTCAGCTCAGAACAAAAATCCTTAAGGAAGATGGGCAGGATGGAACTGAGAGAAACAACCCAATCTGGCTGAGCAAGGATCTTACTCCACAATTCTTTTCTTCTCTATCGAATCTATCTAATCTCAAATACTCACTGAGACAGAGGAGCTTCAGAAGGGCTGATGTGAACTCTTAAGTGTGCTATCATTCGTGCACTAATTTCTCGCCATAAGCCCTTACAATTAGGAACGACATGTACCCACATTAATCTTTTACATGATGGCTATTTAGCATGAGACATTGCATCTTCTAGTCGTACATTTGGAGTAATTTTTATTGCTAGGGACTAGCAATGTTCAAGTAGGGGGAGTGATAACTACACATTTTTTCGTGTTAATTTCATGCACTTAGTTAAATTAGACATCTTTTATCTATAAATAAGGTGCCCATTGATTTTAATT
>JACBKR010006182.1:0-14155 GCA_014218235.1 Colocasia esculenta | reverse complement strand
GAAGATTTAATTTCACTTTAAGTTAGTAGGTTTCTGATTTATATTCCTTCCAATAGTAGGTTTTATTTCACTTGTGTTTCTACACTAATGGCTTTCTCCCAGCTTGGATCTACTCTTCTATTTTTCTTTTGCAGATTGCGCTGAGCATTAGAATGGAGTGTTCCAGGATTTCAGATGTGATTGACGGCCCTGAGTATATCTTTCCTCTTGTGAGACCTTGTAATGTCATTATTGAATTCATAGGCTACGGCATGTGTAGTCATGAATTCTTTTCCATGTTCTATTGTACGGTGGACTCTGGTGGAGTGAGAACACTCTTCCTCTTTGAGGGAGGATGCACTCTCCTAGATCCACCTTGGGATCGTTGGCTATAATCTACAGTCTGTGTAGATATGGCATCTTGTACATTCTCTTCTTTGTAATATAATCATTTTTACCTATAAAAAAAAAGTTTTTTACACACCATAGTCCCTGGTACTAAAGATTTGCTCATTATCCAGTTTCAAGGGGCAAATGATAACCTTTTGACGTGAAAATATACGTTTATACGACGCAAATATTTCCAGTTACTCAGTCATCATCAAAATGTATAGACAATCTTTTATTTATTTATTTATTTTATTTGTTGAACCCCTTTGAACAGAGATAGCAGAAAATACTTCATGACATACATGGCACTTCATTCATTGTGAAGGTTTGTAGTTTCTCAGCATTTGTGGACATTTGCATAAACCAAGCTCTCTCCTCAAGGATGAAAATCTGCTGTCAGGAAGAGGTTAGTGAAAATGTCAGCAATTTGTTTTTCAGTTTCAATGAAGAGAAGTTCAACTTGTTTTTCAGTTTCAATGAAGAGAAGTTCAAATGATTTCTTTGCTACCTCATCTCTCAAGAAATGATGCCTTATTTCAATGTGCTTTGTCCGAGAGTGTTAAATTGGGTTTTTAGACAGATTGATGGCACTAGTGTTATCACAGAGATTGACTGGAAGCCGGTGGTCTGTGAAGTTTGCAAATCATTTGGCCATGGTAATGGCGAATGTGGTTCTGATCTTGCAGCTGCCAAGACGGTTAAGATTTGGAGGCCGAAGAGGAAAGATCCAGCTTCTTCTGTAGATTCTCACTCTGAAATGATTGATGAAGGAGAGAATGCTCGGATTCCCAGTCGGCATGGAGAATTGAAGGAGCCTATTCGCTCGGTGAATATGGTGGATGCGCCATCTCTTGGTCATTCGGTTGGTGCAGTTACTTCCATTGATGTTCTCAACAGGTTTTCGGCTTTGGAAGAAGATGCAGACATGGATGGCAATGCAGATTCCCTGCAACTTCCCATGCAATGCGAATTCTGTTTTGCATGGAAGTGGGACCCGCAACCAACTGCAACATATTTTATCCATTCGTTCTAATGCTGATCACACTATTCAAAGCAGGCAGGAGACCTTGGAGGTGAATATCCATCAGACAAGGAAGGTGAGATGCACACTAGAAATTCTAATGAAGGGAATGGAAATCGCAAGGATCCCTATGGTATATACGTAGGTAAGGAAGGCACTTCTAATGTCAAATATGCGGATCTGAATGCATGCATGCAGCGTCTATGGAGCATGGAGGAAGTAAGAAGGTCAGTCCACAGCTGTCTATTAAGAAAGGAAGGAGGCATGAGGAATCTAACATGGGACATGCTAAGGGTTCTGCCTCGTCTATGGAGCACACTATGGATAAGCTACAAGCTCGTATCAGATCTCTCTCAAAAAAATAGTTGTTATGAAGGTTGTTTCTGGAACGTTCGGGGACTTAATAAGAGAGGGAACAGATTAAGTGTCAAAAATCTCATTTCCCAGACTAAAGCTGATGTTATTATTTTGCTGGAAACTCATGTTCGTGAGAATAAGATGACTACTCATCGTCTGTTTATTGCTCCGCATCTTAACATTCTGCACAATTATTCTGAGCATTATGGTTCTTTGGAATGGAGCTTCTGTCCAACTCACTCAAGTCAATACCTCCTCTCAGCTTATCCATATGGATGGCATTGATACCTCTTCCGGGAAGGTTTTTCACTTGACAACAATTTATGGTTCGAATCTTTCTTATGAAAGGCAGATGCTTTGGAGGGACATTATAGACATTTCTGTGCACATCTCCTTGCCTTGGCTTCTAATTGGTGATTTTAATTGTGTTCGCTTTCCTGAGGAAAAAGTTGGGGGTCGGAAGCTTACTCCAGCCATACTTTGAGATTTTAACACATGTATTGATTCAACCTCCTTGCTGGATCTGAAAACTATGGGGAACATTTTTTCGTGGTGTAATAGATCCATGGGGACCAGAAGAATTGCTTGTCATCTTGACAGAGCCCTCATTAATCAACAGTGGTTGGATTGTTTTCCGGATAGCTTTGGTACTTATGGTGATCAAGTACTGTCTGATCATGCTTATCTTACAATCTTCAGTGAAGCAGCTATTCCTAGTGGCCCTAAGCCCTTTAAATTCTTCAACATGTGGGCGAAACATGATGGGTTCCTCCCTATTGTTCAGAAGGCTTGGAATACTCATTTCCGGGGTTCTCCTATTAATATTCTTTGTAGGAAGCTTCAGACTGTCAAGAGTGTTTTAAAGGAGTGGAATAGATCAGAATTTGGGATCATTCATAGGAAGGTTGCATGTGCTGGGGATGTTCTTCACAAGGCTCAAGAGGACTTATATGCGGATCCTTTGAATGAGATTTGTATTGAGAGAGAGAATCTTGCTCGTGAAGCTTATCTTGCTTGTCCTAGTATGGAGGGATCCTTTGCTCATCAACGGGCTAAGCAACATTGGTTAACTCAATCAGATGACAGCACTAGATTCTTCTATGCTAGTATTAAGGGGCGAAGAATGGTTAATTCTATAAGAAGCTGTAAGTTGCCTGATGGTAATATCACTCATGACATGCAGCAGGTAAAAGGTCATGCTGTGGATTTCTACACAAGCCTTCTTAATCAGCAACATCATCATGTTCTCCCTAACTTCTTACCCTTCCGGGTGCTTTCTGAGGACAATCGCATTACTATCATGAGACCTTTCACATCTGATGAGATCAAGGATGTGTGTTCAATGCTCCAAAGAATAAAAGTCCAGGACCGGATGGTTTTCCAGCTGAATTTTACCAACTCTGTTGGAGCATTGTAGGTAGTGATGTCTTGGATGCAATTCATTACTTCTTTAATGGTGGAAAATGGCTTCGTCAGGTAAATCACACTTTCATCTCTCTAATTCCTAAATCTGACTCAGCTGATTCCTTCGATCAGCTTCGGCCTATTTCTTGTGCAATTTTCTATATAAGATTATCTCCAAGCTGATTGCTAATCGCATGCAAGAGTTCATGCCTCACTTGATCAGCAAACATCAATCAGCTTTTATTAAAGGCCGAAAAATTCAAGATAGTATCCTGCTGATCTTGTAATGGATATCCATTCAAAGCACCGCAGTAATCTACTTTGTTTGAAGGTGGATCTCCGGAAGGCATTTGATTCAGTTCATCAAGGGTTCATTCTTTTCATGCTCGGAAAGATGGGTTTTCCAAGGCCATGGGTTGAATGGATTGATATTCTCATAAACTCTCCAACCATTTCTATTCTCTTTAATGGCAGTCCTAATGGGCTTTTTCATTCTACCAATGGCATTCGGCAAGGGGACCCTTTATCGCCATACTTATTCTGTATTGCCATGGAGGGGCTTTCTATTATGATTGAGCAGAAAGTGGGTGAGGGGAGTTTACAGGTTCCTACCTTTGGCAATGTGAAGGTCTCTCATTTGATGTTTGCTGATGATTTACTCATTTTTATTAAGCCGAATATTATCTCAGCTCGCTGCATTCATTCTATATTGAATACATTCTATGGCTATTCGGGCTTGCAACTAAACGTTGCAAAGAGTAAAGTCTTTGTAGGTGCGAGAGTCCAACACAAAGGTCCGCTTCTTCATGCTTTGCATGTCCAGGAGGGGAAGTTGCCATCTACCTATCTGGGGCTGCCATTGTACTCTACAAACCTGACAAACTCACACTGCATTCCTATCCTTCAGAAAATCAAGAATCGAATCGCTTCTTGGAAGACAAGGTTACTCTCCAAAGCTGGTAGACTTGAGCTTATCAGATCGGTAAATTCCTATGCTATTTACTGGGCTGTTGCCTTTATCTTGCCTAAGAAGTTGATTAGTGAAGTGGATAGACTGTTGAGGAATTTCTTTTGGCATGCATCTGGGGACTACAAACATTTTCACCTAATCAAATGGGATTGGTTGTGTCGTCCAAAAGATGAAGTAGGGCTGGGTATTAAAAGTATTCAAGATTGGAACTTCTCTGCCATCTCTATGCAGCTCTGGAGAATTGTCTCTAATCAGGATAATCTTTGGACTAATTGGGTGAAAAGAAAATATCTCACCAAGGGGTTAGTCTGGTATGTTCGCAGCCGCACCTATTACTCTATGGCTTGGAAGAGTATTTTACATGTCAGAGATTGGATGCGGCCTCATGTCATGTTCAAGATTGGGAATGGTGAGACGGTTAGTCTTTGGGCGGATCCTTGGATTGATTTTTTCGGTAAGTAAAAATGGTATTAATGAGAACATATGTACAAAAGCCTTTGATCATACAAGACATGACCTAAAGGCAAAAGTCACCTAGAGAAGTTTAGGAGAGTGCACCCCAACCTCAAAGAGGAGGAATGTTCTCACTCCACCAAACGACACTCTAAAGTAACAAAGCTGAAAATCCATGACTACACAACTTGTAGACTATGGATGATTTAGATTATGGTCTGAATGTCCCTTTGAATGCAGAAAGATGCTAGTTTCTCATCCTCTCTTTTCGGTTTGCATCCTCAACCAATTAGCTGCTGCTAACATTGATCCTTTTAGAAATCCATGCGAGAAAAGAGTTATTTCCTTGGTTCTTTTCATGGAAGAATGCTGCTGAGTTCTCACCAACTCCTGAATCAGAAATCTCAAAAAAGACAAGTCGATGCATAGTACTAGCCAAAATAGTATGAAACAAACATTAAAAGAAATCATGATTATAGAAGAAGTAATTAAATTGGTTTGAGGCTAAAAACTGATCTAGCTAATGGAAAAGTTTAATCTATTGAGGATTCCTTTCTCTCTCTTGGATAAACTGTTAAGCTTCCCAGACTTTTCAATGCAGCATCTTGAATCCAGAATGATGTCAAGGAGGATGTGAACCTTATCCCTGCTTTTACCTTCAAAAATTCGTAAGCATCTTTCCCTCCAAATCCACCAAATCGCAGATCTGAAAATCAGCCTCACCATCTTGATCAGAATGCCTTTAGAAGGGAACTCTTGAGTGATTGTATGGACTTCATGAAAAATAGTGCATTGAGGTTGTCTATTCAAGTCAAATCTTTTCAGAATTTCCTTCCAGATCCAATTATAGTAAGGACAAGCGAAATACAAATGATCAGTAGTCTCCATATTATTGAAACAAAGCACACATCTGTTAATAAATGCAAAACCTTTTTTCTGCAGATTATCAATTGTAGGAAGTTTCTTATGGAATGCTTGCCAGGTACATAAGAAAACTTTTGAACAGTAGGCCGATCCCAAACCCAAGTATTGAGAGTCCAAGTGTTGTTTTTAGATCTGATTTGATTCCAAGCCGAAGTGATGGAAAACTTGCCATTATCATGCATCCAATTGATCCCATCTTCAGCATGAATTGGGATAGCAGCAATTTGAGGCCAGAGAGATAGCATGTCAATAGAAATAGGATTAGGCAAACACCACTGCCCATTTTGAACAAATTGAGAAACCATCAAATCCTTTGGAGCCCCCAAATCCTGTCTCACTCTATCACCAAACAAACTGTAGATACTTTTGCCATTAATCCAAGGATCATACCACATGCTAATATCATTTCCCCTCGAAATAGCATAAACAATGTGATCAATCAACCAGTTTCTAGCCTTCAGAATTCCTTTAATGGCAGAGGAAAAGTGAGGTTTCATATCAATACTCCAAATGGACTTCCTACAGAAATACTTATCATTAATCCATTTGGACCAAAGAGATTTTTTACCTTGCAGCAAGTCCCAAAGGTGTTTGATCATGCAAGCTTTATTCCAATCATGCAAGTTCCTTAAGTTTAATCCTCCTTCTTCTTTGGGTTTACAAATAGTACTCCATTTGATCATGTGTAAAGAGCGCCCATCTTTAGTTCCTCCCCAAAAAAATTTGCTGAGAATTCTATCAATTTCAGTAATGATTCCAGTAGGGAGAAGGAAAGCATTTGCCCAATAGAGAGTAGGAATTGAGGACAGAGCGAATCAATTCAAGTCTGCCAGCTTTAGAAAGGAGTTTACTTTTCCAGGAGCTAAGTCTTTTCTTGATCTTCTCAATGATTGGGAACAATGATTCTTCTTCATACCACTTGAGAATAGTGGCAGGCCAAGATAAGTCACAGGAAGAGTTCCTTCAGCCACTCCAAGAGTGCTAGTAATCATATCCTTATCATCAATGCTAGCCCCAACATAAACTTTGCTTTTATTCTGATTTAGAAGCAGCCCTGATTTTTGACCAAACTTATGAGAATATCAGCCAACATCTGGATAGAAGCATGATCATTTTGAGTAAAGATAAGCAGGTCATCAGCAAAAATAATGTGAGAGATATGAGTACTATGAGCAGTAGGAACCTTTATTCTCCCATCCATAACGCTTTCTCCAGCATGCAAGTAAGACCCTCTATAGCAATGGTAAAAAGGTAAGGAGATAATGGGTCCCCTTGCCGAATACTATTAGTACTCCCGAAAAACCCAATTGGAGAACCATTGAAGAGAACAGAAAATTTCGGAGTCTCCAAGCAATTCCTGATCCAACCAATCCAATTTGAAGGGAAATTCATGTTCTCCATCATATAATAAATGAAGGATCTATTAACCGAGTCAAACGCTTTCCTCAAATCAGCCTTGAAACAGATTCTTTTCCCTTATGTTTAGTATGCATATCTTTCACTAAATCATTTGCAAGAAGAACATTTTGATGGATACCTCTTCCTTTGATAAAAGCTGACTGATTATCACTAATTACTTTACCCAACACATGCTGCATTCTATCAGCCATCACTTTAGAGATAATTTTGTAGGTGAAGTTACAAAGAGAGATCGGTCTATAATCCTCCATAGAATCTGCACCATCAGATTGGGGATGAGTGAGATGAAAGTACAATTCATTTGCTTCAGCATTTGACCAGAACTAAAGAAGTGATGGCAAGCATTGAGAACATCTCTACCAGTGATAGACCAAGTAACCTGAAAGAACTCTGCATTGAACCCATCCGGGCCCGGGCTCTTGTTCTTAGGGGAGTTGAAAACCACCTTCCTAATTTCTTCATCAGTGAAAGGTTGGTTGAGAAAGTGAATATCATCTTGGTTCAGCTTATTTTCAACATTTATATCCAAATCACCCTGAGTATGATCCTGGTTAAGAAGAGAGTGATAAAAGTCCAATGTATAATCCTTCACTTTATTCATATCCTCAATCAGATTTCCATCTTTGTCCTTGCATTTCCTGATAGTATTTCTGGTTTTCCTAGCAGCCAATGAAGCATAAAAGAATTTGGTATTAGAGTCCCCTAAAGTGAGCCAACTCTCTCTTGATTTTTGCTTGATAAAACATTCTTCATTCTTCAGAGCAGTGAAATATTGATCTCTAGCTTCTTTTTCTGCCATGATACAACTATCATCTAAAGGATTAGAATTGAGCTCCTTTTGGGTTTTGATCAGATCATGGTTGCGTCTATGCACGGATTCATGGATATTGCCAAACACTCTGGTATTCCACTCCTTAAGGGCTTCCTTGCATGCTTTCAATTTGCTGCACAAAACAAAAGGAGGTGTTCCTTTAATGTGAATATTCCAAACTTTTTCCACCACTTCAAAGAACTGAGGGTTAGTGCTCCACATGTGAAGTAACGAAAAGGCTTCTTCCCTGTAGGCACTTCCCTGTCGGAATTAACAGTGAGCATCGAATGATCAGAAAAATGTTGAACACCATATTCCAGCAAAGATTCAGGATAAGCTGCAAGCCACTCATTGTTGATCAAACATCTGTCAAGTCTAGCCATAATTCTTCTAGTTCCACTTCCTCTGTTACTCCAGGATAGCCAATTTCCCACAGACTTTAGATCAAACAGATCATTACTCATAACACAATCATTGAAATCTAGTAGCATAGCTTCAGTGAGGTCCCTTCCTCCTACTTTTTCAAGGGGATATCTGACAGTGTTGAAATCTCCCATAACCATCCATGGCATTTGAGAAACAGTGTCAGCAATATTACTGATATCTGTCCAGAGCTTACTTCTTTCATACTTGCTATTGGATGCATAATAGCAGTCATGCAGAAGGAGCAATTCATCTTTCTATCAATCCCATTAAAATGAATGCTTTGAGTTGAAGTAAAAGAGACATTCACATCAACAAGATCAGAATTCCACAAAACCCAAACTCGACCATTAGCTAGATCAGAGTCATTAGTAACATAATTTTTTTTTTTTTTGGTCGGTCAACCAAGGAAAGAATGAATTAATAATGAAGAGAGATTACAAGAACTAGAGAGATAGAAAACATCTCCTAGTTTAGACCAAATGAAAAAAGCGAATTGTCACCACAGGTCGATGACAATAATAAGAAGATTAATCCAATGTGACACCACAGGTGGGACTACATTGTATTATTGGGTCTAATGTTGAATCTCTCACAAAGAAGCTTTGACTGACCAGAAGTAGCACCGGCAATTTGCGTTGCCTCAACACAACTCCGAACATCATTAATAATGGAGAGCACAATATGGAAGTAAGATGTTTTGATGTCATCAAAAGTCCTGCAACATCTTTCTTTCCAAATCCACCAAATGGTAGTTCTGAAGAGGAGACGAGCTATAGAAGTACCCAGCCCTTCCGATTTGAAGCTAGATCTCAAAGTATGAATTTCCTCTAAAATAGAATGTCTAGGAGGTCTGTTTATGTTCATTCTTTTCAAAATTTCCTCCCAAATAGAAATAGTATATGGGCACTTGAAGAAAAGGTGGTCCTCACATTCTTCAGAAGCATAGCAAAGGATGCACCTGCTTGGGAATTGAAATCCACGTTTTTTGAGATTGTTAATGGTTGGTAACTTATGAAGAACAGCTTGCCAAGAAGTAAGAGAGCATCTCTGAATAGTAGGGCCTTTCCATATCCAACTATCCCAGCCAACTTTTTGATTCTGATCACGCAATATGTTCCAAGCATTGTTAGTACTAAATGTACCATGTTTCCAACTGATTTCATCGGTAGAGTATAGAGGAATGTTAAGAATCAATGGCCAAATATCAAACATCTCCGTTGAGGTAGAAGGAGGAAGAGACCATTGACCGTTGCTTATGAAAAGGGAGCAGGTGGCGTTCTTATTAATACCAAGGTGCTGCCTTATTCGATCTCCAACCAGCATATAGAGACTCATCCCATTTATCCAGGGGTCATAGAAAAGACTAAAGTTACTATCATGACCCACCTTATAAGTGATGTGTTGGAGAATCCAAGGGCGCTGCTTGAGGATTCCTTTCCAGGCCGTAGAATGATAAGATTTTTGTTTAAGACTCCAAATAGAATCTTTTCGCAAATACTTGTGGCTAACCCAGTTAGACCAAAGAGTATTGGAATTATGCAGGATATCCCAAAGGTTTTTAGTAGCACAAGCAAGATTTCAGTCCTTTAATCTCCGAATACCAGACCGCCTTCAGATTTTGGAGTACAAATATTTTTCCAACTCACCATATGGGGTGAGCGTTGAGAGGAGTGCCCATTCCAGTAGAAGTTTGATAAAATAGTATCGATCTCCTTAAAAATAGCAGCAGGAAGGATGAAGGAAACTGACCATGAAATGACCATTAGCTAGATCAGAGTCATTAGTAACATAATTAGCCTCAGGCCAAATTAAATTCTTCTTAAGTAAAGCATGATTAGATTTAATCTTAGTTCAAGTAGAATGGCAATCACACATGCAGAGGACTTAATCAATTTATTGAGTTCCCTACATTTGCTAGAATTATTAATCCCACGAACATTCCATGAAATGATCTTCATGATAAAAGGATAATGAGAGAACAGCAAAATCATCAATTAGTTTTTCTGAAGGATATCCTTTTTCTTAATATCCTTAATCTTGTCTCTACCTTTAGATTTACCTCTTTCCATTTCGTCTACAGCTAGGAGATTTTTGAATTTTGAATTACCTGTGGGGAGGTCATGGGAAGTTACTTCGGTTGAGAAGCCACCTTGCAAATGGAGAGAATCACGGTTGTCTTGAGAGGCATGATTTGAAGAGACCATCTTGGTTGGATCTCTACCTTGCGCACACACATTGCCTTTGTTTGCTGAAGAATCCAATTTACAATTGACTTCCTTTCCCGATCCACCAATTCCTTCCTTACCATGCGCAGCAGCATCTTGATTGTGGACCCCACCTTGGATTTGCCTCCCATGAGATGATGAGAGCGCATTGCTTTCCTTTGCTGAAGAGTCCAATTTGCTTTGGACTTCTTTACCCGAACCACCCAATCCATGAGTAGCATGCACCGCACCTTCCTTTGAAGAAGAGTCCAAATTGTGTTGGACTTCCTTACCAGATCCAAAACTTTCCATGCGGTCTCCACCTTGCATTGAGAGCGCACCTCCTCCCTTGCCACAACTTGCCTTTCCTGGATAAGAGAACCATTGTTGGAAATGGATTCTTGCGCAAGGCAAGCTTCTCTTGGATTTTTATTACAGCCAGATGGACGAATTTGAAATGTTTGTAATTGCGATTCATCATCTTCTATTGTCTGATTTTTGCTTCGAGTTGGTGGACGACTCAGTGAGTCATCATGCATGAACTCGCCTCCTTCTTCTCCAAGAGCTACGAAGGAATTCTGAATGCTAATCGTGGCATCATTGCATTTACCTTTGCCTTCTATCACCTTGTAGACCTTCACCACCTTTAGCTTGGATGGTGGCTTACAAGAGCCATCTGCATGCCCAAAGGAAGAGCAGCAAGAGCATCTCCGCGGTTTCCATTGGAATGAGATACGGAGTCGCTTCACTGATCCATCAAGCTCCTTGTAATGAACAAACTCCGGAAGATCCCCCTCCGAAGCAATCTCGATACAGACTCGAGCATACGACAGTCTTCGGCGCTCAGCAGTCATCTTGTCAAGATAAAGAGGTTTACCAATGGTGCTAGCAAGCTTAGCAATGAAATCTTTCATCCACAGATGGAGAGATAAACCGTGAATAGCTACCCAGAGCGGAATGCTCTTTAGACTATCAATCTCCATGCGAACCTCTGGAGACCAACGTCGGAGGATCATTGGATGGCCTTTAACAGACCAGAAACCCTCCAATACACGATTCAATCCTCCTCCACGTCGAACTTGCAGATGAAGAAACCATTTTCTAGAAGGTGCAACTCGAAAGCAGAAGTTTGCCAACGCGATTTAATGAAGGCATGAAGAGGGAAGAACGTAGTCTTCAAACCAATAACATACCCGACTAGAGATCTTGACCACGTTTCAAGAAGATCTTGCGAATCCTTGGCTTCATAAACAGCAACTTTGACACCATTGTTGATCTCTGGCTGGATGAACGGAAGGTCCAAAGAAGAGTTGGATGCTGCAGGTTTGAAGAGAGAACTCCATGCAACCGGGTTTGAGGAGATGGGAGGCTGGATGAAGATCTTGCTCTTCCACGAGATTTAGACCACCCTCTACCATGATCTCGAGAAGCGAAGCCTGAGGAAGTGGATGACTGGGCGCCCAAGGGAAGAGAGGGTGCACTCCCCTCAATCAGGTTGGCCGCCGAAGAATGACCAGAGGCAGCCACAATGGCGCCTCCAGGCAAAAATCGCCAGGATCCCCAGAGCTTCTCTCTCCTCTCTCACTCATATCCTCCTCCTGCTCTGGTTGGTTCATCATCAAACTATCTTCGATCCTTGGATTGATGGTCAATCCATATCCACTTTGGGAGGTGATTACATCAGATACTTACTTGGGCTACCTGCCAATACCTCTGTTAGTGCCTTCATTCAGAATGGGAGATGGTGCCTACCTACCCCGACTTTTATTGAGATGATGGATCTTTGGCCTAAAATTCTTAGTATTCCCATCCATGCAGATTGTGAAGACTCTATTATGTGGAAGCATAACAATGGAAATATTAGCACTAGTCATATCTATGATCTGAAAAGAACCGTTTACCCAAAAGTTCCTTGGTATCAGATTGTCTAGAAGCGGCCTACTATTCAAAAACAATCCCTGCATGCTTGGCAGTGCATGCTGGGGAAGATTCCGTCCTTTGAGGTCCTCTAAAGGCGTGGCATCTGTGTTTTGTGTAGGCAGCATGATGAGCACCTGTGTTTTGTGTAGGCAGCATGATGAGCACCTTCACCACATCTACTTTCAATGCTCCTATAGTTCTTGGATCTAGATTCAACTCCTGCACAAGCTGGATATTCACCGGAGGCCCAAGGACACTCTTATTGCAGAATGTGAAAGTTTGTTAAGAAGTTTTCATGGATGTGGTACGGGTACAACTGTGGCCTTTGCTACTTTTCGTGCTGCACTTTGGTGGATTTGGAAAGAGATGTACCAGATTATTGAATCTAATAATCATCCAAGAGTTCATGTGCTTCTCTCCATCTTGTCAGATATCAGGCACATTACTGAATATCACGTTCAGGAGCATAGCCCTCAATCAGATCCAAGAGAATTTGCAGAAATTTTATTCTTCAAAGTAACTGATTTGTAGGGTTGGATCTCTTTCTCCTTTTTCTTGTTCCCTTCTTGAGCTGTTGGCTCCTTTTATTATTCATAACTATCGGCTTGTGATAGTATGGATACTACTCTGTAATTATCTTCTTTAGATCAATACAAATTCCGGTATTACTTACCAAAAAAATAGTGTTATCACAGAGAATGGGAACACAACCTAACTCTTGGTTATAGTCTAGGAGCTGATGTTTCACCCAAAGAATTTGAGTGCCACAATGACCAGCTGCAACATACTCAGCCTCAACAGTTGATAGAGCCACTGAGTGTTGCTTTTTGGAAGCCAAGAAATTAGGCATCCACCTAGATATAAACACAAGTCACTTGTGCTCTTTCTATCAAGCTTACAACCAGCATAATCAGCATCACAATAGGCAATCAAATCTAATTTACAACCAGCAGGATACCAAATACCAAGATCACATGTTCCAACAAGTTATTTGAAAAATCTTTTAACAGCAAGCATGTGACTTTCTTTAAGATTAGCTTGAAACCTTGCACACAAGCATACACTAAATTGTATATCAGGTCTAGAAGTAGTGAGATAGAGTAGAGATCCAATCATACCTGTGTATGTCTTTGGGTCTACTGACTTACCAAGTGAATCTTCTTCTAGTTTTACATTAACTGCATGGGTGTGCTTGAGTGCTTGAGGTTCTGGAAGTCAAACCTTTTCAGAAGTTCTTTGACATACTTGGTTGGCTTATGAAGATCCCTCACTGGTTTGGTTAACCTGCAGTCCCAAGAAAAATTTTAAATCTCCCATTAAGCTAATTTCAAATTCAGTTTTCATTTGATTTGCAAATTCAGTGCATAGACTTTTATTGTGGATCCAAAAATTACATCATCAACATAGATTTGGACAGCAATTATTTATTTATTTATAGTTTTGTGAACAAAGTTTGATCAACATTACCTCTAGAGAATCCTTTTTCCAACAGAAAGGAACTCAATCGATCATACCAAGCTCTTGGAGCTTGCTTAAGACCATAGAGAGCCTTATGAAGCTTGAAAACATGATCAGGATATTTTTCATTTTCAAAGCCTGAAGGTTGTTTTACAAAAACATTTTCTTTGATGTATCCATTCAAAAATTCACTTTTGACATCCATTTGGAAAACTTTAAATTTCAATGATGATGCAAAAACAAGAAATATTATCACAGCTTCTAGTCTAGCGACAGGGGCATAAGACTCTTCAAAATCAATTCCAAACTCTTGATTGTACCCCTTGCAACTAGTCTATCTTTATTCCTTATGACTTGACCATTTTCATTCAATTTATTTCTAAATACCATCTAGTGCCAATGACAGATTGGTCACTAGG
>JACBKR010006181.1:0-14105 GCA_014218235.1 Colocasia esculenta | reverse complement strand
AATATAAACATAAAGTCGTTGCCTATATGATTTATAAAATATCATTATGATTAAGTGTTTACTAAGAAATCGTTATGAGTACTTAAACAAGTTATAGATAGCAAATCGTTGTATTCATTAAAGGAATCGTTATGAATACTGAGGAAATCGTTATAGGAACAATCATTCTTCATTTAAAGAAATCGTTAGAATACTGAGGAAAGGTTATAGAAAACAAATCATTGTATTCATTAAAGAAATCGTTATGTATACTGAAGAATCGTTATAGAGAGCAAATTGTTATGAGCGCTAAAGAAAATCGTTGCGCAAAGCAAATCGTTATGAGCTCTAAAGAAATCTTACATAAATCAAATCGTTATGAGTGCTAAAGAAATCGTTGCGCGAAGCAAATCGTTATAGGGCTAAAGAAATCATTACACGAAGTAAATCGTTATGAGCGCTAAAGAAATCGTTGCGCGAAGCAAATCGTTATGAGCTCTAAAGAAATCGTTGCGATCAGAAAATCGTTACGATGACTAAAGAAATCGTTGCAATGAGCAATCGTTACGATGACTAAATAAATCGTTGCGATGAGAAAATTGTTATGATGACTGAAGGAATCGTTGCGATGAGCAAATGTTACAATGACTGAACGAATCGTTGCGATGAGCAAATTGTTACGATGACTAAAGAAATCGTTGCGATGAGCAAATCGTTACGATGACTAAAGACGTTGCGATGAGCAAATCGTTACGATGACTAAAGAAATCATTGTGATGAGCAAATCGTTACGATTACTAAGAAATCGTTGCGATGAGCAAATCGTTACGATGACTAAAGAAATCGTTGCGATGAGAATCGTTACGATGACTTAAGGAATCGTCACGATGACAAATCGTTACGATGAGCAAATCGTTATGAGTCAAATCGTTATAGCTCTATTAAAATCGATATACATGAAGGAAATCATTGTGACTTTCAACAGAAGTGGATGTGGACTTAGATAAATATAATCTTGAAATAATTAACTTCAGAAATATGATACTTACCAATATGGCTTGTTTGACCTTGGAGTATTTCCTGTACTTAAGACTTATGGAATATATGTTAGAGAACTTTGATAGGGTTTTGTTAATCACCAAATAAATAGTAATTAATTAAAATTGTATGGAGACAGACTGATCATCAATCTCCCCCTTTTTGGTGATGACAAAATTATCAGGAAGCAAGAATTTGCGGAATGTAATATTTCAGACATGCTAAGAATGTTTCTCCCCCTTTTGTCATTTAGGCAAAAAGATAAACTTCGACAAAGAAGAAGAGAAAAGATGGAAGGGCACTCAACCAAATATATGATTAGTTTTGAGGAGTTACAGGTAAATAATAAGCAGAGACAACAAGGAGCCAAAGCGCCTGATGACAGGGAGTGCCTGGCGTTCCTGTTCTTCAAAAAAAGCTTGAAGGCCCAAATTCAATTTGATAGGAGGGTCCCATGGTGGGAGCCATCCTTTGATATGAAGCTGCCTTTGATCTAAAATGAAATCCCCATATTTAGCACTGCCAAGGGCTAATTTGTAGGTTAAGAATGACCCAATACTGGCAAACTGAAGAAAAGGCATCAATCTTGAGGGGATAGTCAATCTGATGCGATGTAAGCTCTTTCTTTAAAGCAAAGAAAACCTTGTATCGTTCGACCTAGGTTAGATAGGAATCCCAGATGAGGTGAAGAGAGTTGGCATCCAAAAATTCACCGGGAGACAAGGGAGGTTGATTGGCGCTGGCCTGAAAGTCATTTAGATCGCCTAGCTGCTGAGCAGACAGGGATAGAGCTTCGTCCAATCTGCAGAAGACAACCGCTCACATTCAGAGAGAATGGGGGCCAGAACATCTGCCTTGATATGCCCCTGATGATATTGCTTGAAGAAAAATCTCGGGAAAGATAGATCATGGCCATCTTGCACAAATAACCTGGCCATTACCCTTGCAGCTCACTCAAAGATAAGTGTCCCACAGAAGAATCCATAATTAGGGCATGGAGAGGGGGAAGGAACACTTCATCCGGAATGACTAAGGTAGCAAAATCAACCTTAAGGGAGTCCGAAGGAGCTGTGCTTGAACTGAGAGCCCTGATGGCTTCTCGGAATTGACCCAGTTGAGATTCAGGGAGGCGATTTACATAGCAGTAGTTACTGTACATGATACTGCTGATAAACTTAATTTCTTTCTAATGAAGGGTCCAAATAGATTTTGTGATGGATCTGGAAACCATTCAGAAAGGGGAAGAGGAGCTCCCTAGGTGGATATCGGGTAGCTTGAACTCGACAGAATTGACTGTACAGATCTCTGTTGCTCCGAACCCACTGCTCTTCAGATTTGGCTTCAGTCATGGAGAAAATTTTTGACTGTTGAGCCTTAGAGAGATGGGTGTAAGGAAAGATGGTGGCAAGTTGATCAGAAAGATTTTGGAAGGGAAGGCAAAAATGTGGGGCAAAAACTATTTTTGAAGATATTCTTCATAGATAAGTTCTGCTTATTGGAGATAGAAAGGGAAAACCAAAGGGGATGATAACAAAGGTCAGAGAGATAGGATGAGTGGAGGTGAGTCTCCTCTTTTTATAGACAGGATGAGAAGAGCTTGTCCTGTGAGTGTGGGTGCCAACAGCAGGACTGAATGAAGTATTGCTACCTCAAATTCATCCTTGATGTCCTGGATTTCAACCTGAGTAAGTTGGGCACCCTCAGGAATGATGGTAATAAAGGAAGGAGGTGTAGGTGGATTGAAGATAGAGGTGGGAGTTATGGTAGGGAGAGCAGAGGGTCCTGAGGAGGAAGGACCAGAAGAAGATGGCCCAGCTGAAGAGGACGCTGGGGTGGAATCTGAGAAGATGGTGGAGAAGGAACAATGGTGGAAGAGACCGGAGATGAAGCAAATTGAGAGGGAAATGGTTGAGGAGAGGATACAGATCTTGGACGGGGTCGTTTAAAGGTGGTTGGAGCTGGAGGTGCAGTGGAAGAAGATGGTGGAGAAGGAGCGACTGGAGTAGGAGGAGTAGAAGAGGCAGAGGCTCAGGAGCTACAGCCTAGTCTGCTCTTTCAGCTACCGGTTCCACTGGATGAAGAATCTCTTTTCTGGCCCAGACCCCTGACAGATATCAGAATCTTCAATAGGCAAATTCTTAGAGGCTGAACTGCAATACTTGGCCCTGATGGCCCTGCTGGAGCATCAACTGAAGGCCCTAATGGCAGCTCCACAAGATCAACACCAATGGCCCGGGGCCTGCATTACCTGCACTTTGCCATGAAGGCTCAACTCTTGAGGAGTAGGATCTTGGGGTCCTACAGTCTTCAAATTTCAGACACCATCACTTCATAGAGCGCAATTCCTCATTGAACCACTCCATGGCATTACTGATTGAGAAATGCCACTTGACATAGATTCATGGCGCACAATGACAGAACTCACAGCTGACTGCACTGATGTCAAGACTTTACCTTGATCATCCAATATCTTCAAGATAGGCTTCAAGTGCAGCTTCTTGAGAATTTTCTTCTGCCTTCTGTGAGCTATTTTCTTGCTTGGGCTTCCTTTCCACTTGCTCCTCGACCTCTATTGGAACTTCAATATGCTCTTCAGTTATAGGAGCATCTTCAGAATGTGCCCCTTGAGACTGCTTCCTTCTCAATATTTTGCTCCCCCTGAATAGGAGCCTCCTCCACAATTTCCTTGCTCCCCTGAATAGGAGCCTCCTGCACATTCTTCTTGCTCCCCCTGAATAGGAGCATCTATCAATACAGAACTTTCAATATGGCCAGATGCCACAATCTGATCAACCAAACTCCCACCAGTGTTTGAATCACTGGGGTGGAGTGAATGGAATCTAAGACTTGTCGAAGCACAGATGCCACAGAGGAGGTGGGAAGTGGATCCGCTGAACTTCTGACAGAATCTGCCATGCTACATTTTCTTGAGCTACCGGGTTTCCATTGCAACTTCTCTGTTGGCAGCTATTTCCTGTGAAACTCTAGGCACTGTGGCCTCTTCTGTGCTGGGTTCTGCAACTGCTGATGGACCTTCTGACTCTACTGCTATTGCTTCAAGCTAGACATCTTGGGCTTCCCCTAGGATGGGTTCACCCTCAGCCACTGAGGTCTTGGTCCATACTCCGTTGACCACAGAAAAACCACTTTTCCTTAGGTTTCGAGATCTAATCGCTTGGCCCATCTTTTCTACAACGGCGCCAGACACGTCTACTCCAAAGTGCTGAAAAACTTTGGTGAGCAAATGAGCATAAGGCAGGGATACATTTAACTTATTCTTGGTATCCCAGATTTGATCACGGGCAAACTTCATCCTTTCCATCATCACTTCGGCCATGTTGATTTCTTGGTTCTGAATGGCCCAAAACATCATATCCGAGTCTGCCTTGGTCATGTTGAGAATGTAGCAATTCTAGGAACAAGTATTTGATAGACTACAAAGTGCAAAAGGCGATTGAAGGCATTCAACTGATTGATATCCAATTTTCCATCTTTCAGTCTAAATTCTGAAACCAACAATACCTAGACCCTTTGCTGGATGTCTACAGAGTGGACTCCACTATGACCAGATGTGCTCACATCAAACAGGGTCTTCAAAACTTCATGGTCAATCTTGATTTTGGTTCCCTTGACAGATGAAATCAAGGACCCGTCTACCTCTGTTCTCAACACGTAAAACGCCTTCACGAGGTCCAGATAGCTTACCTCAGAGAAGGTGGTAATTCCATCCACTGCATCGTCTATGCGACCACTACAATGATCATACCATTCTTCTAAGATCTGCAACATCTACCGCCTTATTCCCACAAAGCTTGATCTTCACGAAAGTAAACCTTTTCTGCTGCTCGGCCGATAGAAACTTAGCGCTGTACAACCACAATTGCCGGAGACAATGGACGATGCCATGGACTTTGGGTGAGGAAGATTTGCTGGAGGGGTGAGATGGAAAGAGAGAGAAAAGCCCTCAAGAAATTCTTCGCGGGAAGAAGAGAGGAGCTTCAAATTAGCAGAAAGTCGATGTCGGAGTCGTTAGGGCATCGGCTCAGGCAACCAGACGAAAGAGGGAAAAAGGGTAAGGTAGGGGATGAATCATTTTCACATCGATTTTGAAGTTAAATAAAGGCTTTACCGAAAAGTGAAGCGCCAAAAGGTGGCAGAAAATGACAAACAAGTTTGACCAACTCAACATACTTTAGAAGAGAGCGGCCAGGAGAGATAATTTAACTTCCTTTTGCTTAAAGCCATTAGAGGGAAAATTTACTTAAATTCTGAAAATTTATTTATCAGTTTTGAACAGAAATCTTTTCACAAATTACACATGCCCAATTCCCTTCTAAGAGATGTGAACTTCTCTTCGGGTAAGGCTTTTGTGAAAATATCTACTAACTGACCATTTATATCATAAAAGATATGTCTAAATTACCATTAGCTACATGATCTCGAATGAAGTGATATCTAACCTCAATGTGCTTGGTCCTTGAATGATTGTACTGGATTTTTGGTGAGATTTATGGCACTAGTGTTATCACAAAACAGTGGGATAGACTTGATGTGTACTCCATAGTCCTCAAGCTGTTGCTTTATCCATAGGAGTTGTGTACAGCAACTTCCAGCAGCCACGTACTCAGCTTCAGCTGTTGAGAGTACTACTGAATTCTGCTTCTTGGAGGACGAGGTTATCAGACACCCTACAAGGAATTGATAACAACCACTAGTGCTTTTTCTATCTAATTTGCATCCAGCATAGTCAGCATCAGAATATCCTATCAAAAATTTCACATGACTTTGGATACCACAGACTAAGTCATGAGTTCTAGCTAAATATCTGAAAATCTTTGACATTGATTAAATGAGATTCTCTAGGATCTGTTTGATATCTAGCACACATACATACACTAAATAAATATCAGGTCTCCTAACTGTAGATAAAGTAATGAACCTATCATACCTCTGTAGTTCTTTTGATCTACTTTTTACCATTCTTGTCACTGTCCATCCTTGTTGATGTGCCATAGGTGTTGACAGTGGCTTGGCATTGTCAAATCCGAATTTCTTCAGAAGCTCCTTGGTGTATTTTGCTTGACAGATGTGGGTCCCATCTTTTCCTGCTTGATTTGTAGTCCAAGGAAATAATTGAGTTCTCCATCATACTCATTTCAAATTCTCCCTGCATCAACTTTTCAAAATACTTGCAAAGGGATTCATCAGTACATCTACATAAATCTGTACAAGTAATATGCTTTATCGATTTTACAAATAGAGTGCTATCTACCTATCCTCTAGTGAACCATGGGTAATAGAAAAGAACTAAGCCTTTCATACCAAGCTCTAGGTGCTTGCTTAAACCCATATAATGCCTTATGAAGTTTAAAAACATGATTTGGAAATTCTGTATCATCAAAACCTGAAGGCTGTTCAACATATACTTCATCTTTAATAAAACTATTTAAAAATGCGGATTTAACATCCATTTGAAATAATTTTAAATCCAAAGCAGATGCATATGCTAATAAAATTCTAATAGCCTCAAGTCTAGCTACAGGAGCATAGGTTTCATCGAAATCAATGCCTCCTCTTGGGAATAGCCTTGAGCTACCAGTCTGGCCTGGTTTCTTAAAATCACACAGCCTCATCTAATTTGTTTCTGAACACCCACTTGGTGCCCATAACTAGATGGTCTGATGGTCTGGGAACAAGTGATCATACTTGGTTTCTCTTGAATTGGTTAAGTTCATCTTGCATGGCTATTATCCAGGATTCATCAGTGAGAGCTTCATTGACTGTCTTAGGCTCTATTTGAGAGACAAATACTAGATAATCACAAGGTATTATATTACCTCTTGTTCTTACCCCTACAGATGGATCACCAATAATGTTCTCAGGTGGTGATCATTCTTGTATCTCCACTCCTTTGGAATATTTTCATGTGTAATATCTTGTTGTTGCAAGTCTTCCAGAGGTGGATCATCCCTGTCTTCAATTGAGGTATCCTTTAGTTGCTTGGACAGTTCGTCTCTCATCATTGTCACTATCTTCTTCCTTTCTCAAGAAGGGTTAGTCTCATCAAAATAATATGCACAGACTGTTCAATCAATAAGGTACATTTGGTAATACTCTATACCTTTCGGTTTAGAAGTATACCCCATTAAGATGCCTTCATATGATTGGCATCCAACTTACCAATTCTCTCTTTTGCCGTTGTTGTGGATGAAGCATGGACATCCAAAAGTTCTAAAATGACTGATCTTTGGTTTCTTTCCCTTTGAACAACTCATATGTTTTTTCTTCATATTGGTCTGATCATTACTCTATTGATGATGTAGCTTGCTGTGTTTACTGCTTCAGCCCAAAAATACCTTAGTAAGTTATATTCTGACAACATTGTCCTAGCCATATCCATAAGGTTCTATTTTTTCTTTCAGCAACTCCATTCTGCTGTGGTGTCCTTGGTGCTGAGAAGTTATGTTCAATTCCTTCATTTTCACAGAACTTTGCAAATTTCTCATTCTGAAATTCACCTCCATGATCTGATCGAATACTAATAATACTGAATTTCTTGTCTTTCTAAACCTCTTGCTAAAACTGATAAAGCTTTCAAATGTATCATCTTTATGTTCTAGGAATGACACCCATGTAATCTGGAGTAGTCCATCTGTTGAACCACTTTATGGTTGCCCTTATATTTTGGTGATAACAAAACTTATGATATTTCATATATATCTTTGTTGATTAAATACTATTGATATTTTGTTTCATCTGAGTCGCATCAATCTCATAGCAAAATGCTGAGTCCTCACATTGATGCAATATGGTGCACTAAAATGATAAATCGTGTTTAATCAATATACATCGATTTCAGTTCAAGTGCCAAAATTAATAAGCGCTACAACAATTTAGTTTTAATTGATTTTAAAAGCGCTACAACGACTTCGCTAAGTGGCCTTAACGATTTGTTAAGAAATCGATCTCAGAACGATTCGCTAAGTGGCCTTAACGATTTGTTAAGAAATCGATCTCAGAACGATTCGCTAAGTGGCCATAACGATTTGTTAAGAATCGATCTCAGAACAATTCGCTAAGTGGCCATAACTTTTTGTTAAGAAATCGATCTCAGAACGATTCCTTTTAGCCACAACGATTTGCCCTCATATCGATTTCGTTCTCATAACGATTTGATAAGTTTCACATCGATTTGGGTCTCGTAACGATTTCTAAGTGATCACATCGATTTCTTCAGGTGATCGCAACGATTTGCTTGCATAACGATTTCATAAGTGATCACATCGATTTCTTCAGGTGATCACAACGATTTTCTTGCATAACGATTTCATAAGTGATCACATCGATTTCTTCAGTGATCACACGATTTGCTTGCATAATGATTTCATAAGTGATCACATCGATTTGTTCATATCTTGCAACGTTTTCTTATAAATAAACAACGATTTTATAAGTCATATTCACATCGATTTCTCTTGTATGTTCAAGTGTTTTTGGCGCCTAAATGAAAAGTCAAATATCTTCTGACAAAAAGCTGCATGCGTATTTCTCAATCCTGTCAGAAAGATATGACTTATCAGTTTTAGCATGTTAAGAATAACACACTAGCATGCACAGCTTTCAGTAAACACTCTTTTATGCTAACACTTTCTTCCATGCTCACAGACCTCGAAGACCACAAGAGTGATCAAGACAAGAGATGAGCAACGGGTAGAACTCCAACGGATCTCTTCACGGATCCTTTTCAAAATCCTCTCATATAAAAGATGAAGCATGGCTTGTAGAAGACAAGAACCTTTTTTCCTGAATATTTTTCAAGGAGTGTACAACTGTGAGAAGAACCTTCACGCCATAAACACTCAGAGAAAGAGAGAAGAGCTCGAGCCAAAAATCTACAGAAGCTTTCAAAGCAGAAGTCTTCATCACCTTCAAGCCTTCTTTTTTCCATTCTCCCTGTGCTCATTGTAATCTTGGGGAGAGTCTGTGACTGTGAGCTATGTCCTGAGTGTTCATCTTGTAATAGCTCTCAGTCTGATCTTTCTTTTCTAAGAAAGATTTCTATCCAGCTGTAGGACTGTATACAGTGTGTAACCTAGCTAGAGGTTAGTGTCTAGCAAAACCTTGTTGGGGTTTGTACCAACAGGACCTAGATGGGGGTTTAGTCTAGCAGAACCGCACTGGGGTTTGTTCTAGGAGGTTTACTCTGAACCTGTAAAAGAAGTAGGTTTGCTTCTGAGCCTAGAAATGAAGTGGGTTGCCTCTTGCCCGGGAAAGAGAAGAAGACCTGGTGGGGTATCCAGGGTGTTGTAGTGTCCTTGAAGGGGACTGTACCTTCGGTTAGTGAAATCCCAAGAGGTTGCTTGGGGACTGGACATAGGACTTCCATGTGGGAAGGGCCGAACCAGGATAAATCTCCTGTGTCCTTTGTGTGATTGTTATTTGCTTCCGCACTACTACTCTTTATCACACTAACTAACCAAGTTTCAAGTAGTATATTTTCTGTGTTTAAATCTTTATTTGTAGAAACCAGAAAAAAAACCTATCACCCCCCCCCTCTAGGTGAACTTGCTGCCGTACCAAAAGGGCCAACCATCGACAATAACAAAACCAAAATTCTTTCTCCAAGACTGGTGGTCCTCGTTGGCCCAAACAAATCCATATGAAGGAGTTCCAAAGGCTTTGAGGTGGTTACCACAGTCTTCGACTTGAAGGAGCTCTTAGAGTGCTTTCCTTTGGCACAAGATCTACAAACACCATCCATCTTAGTGCTGACTTTTGGCAAACCTTCCACAAGATTTTTCTTTAACAACTTTTTCATACCATCTATGCTGCAATGACCCAATCTTCTGTGTCACAATTCAGTTGATTGATCTTTATTTGCTGCTAAACAGACATTTTGATCCTTGAGTTCTTCAAGATAGAGCACATATAAGTTCTTTTCTCTATTTGCCTCGAAAATTACTGCTCCATCCTTTAATATGCTGCACTTTGACTCTTGAAACTGGATCTGATGACCTCTGTCACAAAGCTGGCTGATGCTAATAAGATTATGGTTTAGCCCTTTGACAAACAATACATCTTCAATAACTATCTTTCCTTTGTTGTTCACAGAACCACTGCCTATCACTGTTCCTTTCGGTTATCTTCATATGTAACAGTTCCTCCTTCATTTGAAGATGAGAGAATAGCTTTCGATTACCTGACATGTGCCTTGAGTACCCACTGTCCAGATACCATTTGGATGCTCGAGGGTTACCCTGAAATTAAAACATTAATTTAGGTACCCAAGTTCTTTTGGGTCCTGATTGGTTAGTATCACTGGTTTCCCGTTTTATTATCATTTCTTATGTTTAGTTGGACATGTAGTTATAGTATGTCCTATTTGTTACAGTGACTGCAGCAGGACAATTTGGTTACTTTTTTTATATATTTGAAATCTGCCTTGTATGTAATGTCTTGTTCTTGGGTACAAATTTTGGTGTTGGATATATTTTAGGATAAACTATGGTTTCTTCTTTATTATCTGGGGTGTGTATCCTAATCCATTTTTCTTCTTACCTGATCTTTTGACACGTTTTATATTAGGGAGTTTTTTACCACTAGTGATTTTTCTAATGTGCTAGATAACTGTATATTTCTTCTGTTAGTGTCTTAATTTAAGTTTTCAGTTCATCTGAACTTGCTTATTTTTCTATTTAGTTTTATTTGTTCATTCTTAGCTTTTAGATCTTCACATACAGTTCATTTCTCTTTAATTTAGTTATTTGGCTTTCTAATTGTTCATTTTCTGATTTTAGATCTGAGTTTCTGTTTTTCTAGACAAGCACTATTTTTCTTACTTATTTTTAATAGTTTGGTTATTTCTCTATATTTCTGTACAATTCGTTGAAGGCTTCTTCTAGATTATCGGAATCTGAACCATTACAAGAATCGAAAGGATGAGTCAGAGGTTACCTTTTCTTCGGTATTTGCCATGAAGGCCAAGGTGGCTTCTTCTCTCACTGGTTGAGCTTGACTCACTATCTAAGTCGTTGTTGTTGCTCCATGCTACTGCCATAGCCTTTTTCTTATATTTTCTGAATTCTTGGAGCTCTCTCTTTTTCTGAATTTAGGCTTCTTGAGCTTTGGACATTCAGCTTTGATATGTCCTAGCTTTTTGCACTCGTAGCATATGGGTTCACTCTTCTTTTGATCTTTTCCATCTGGTTTCTTGAAGTCTTTATTTCTCTTGAAGGGTCTTCTACCAGATTGGAACTTCATCTTCTTTGCTAGAATACGTTGTATCTTTTTTTGATAGCATAGCTTCTTCATCTTCACAGTCACTTGAGCTCTCATCTTCACTAATGACTCATCTGACCTGTCTTCTTCTGCTTTAAGAGCATTAAATGCTTCTTTCTACTTGAGGACTCTCCTAATCTTTCCATATTTATTTCATGGCCATAAGGGACCCGATGAGGCTTTCCAAGACATCCTTTCAAATCATTAGCTTTCTCAATAGCTGTGACCTTTGGGGTCTATGAGGATGTAAGGATCTAAGAATTTTCCTCACCATGGTCTCCAATCTCATAGGTTTTCCCAAGTCCAGCCAATCCATTTGTAATATCTGTGAATCGACTGAACATTTGAGTTATGGACTCACCTGATTGCATCTGAAATCTTTCATATTGTGTAACAAGAGTATCAATTCTTGTCTCCTTTACCTTTCTGTGCCTTCATAGGTAATTCTGAGCTTTTCCCACATCTCCATTGCGGATTTGCAGGCTGAAACTCTGTTGAATTCCTTTTTTGCTTGTGCACAACACAGAATACTACTTAGCCTTACAGTTCAAGGAAATCTTTTTCCTGTCGTCATCTGTCCACTGAGCTTTCTCATTGTGATCAGGAGACGCCTTCTTCTACTAGTGACCATATCTGATAGTCGTGACCTTGGAGAAAGTACTCCATTCTGGTCTTCCAATAAGCATAGTCTTCACATCAAGAGAGAGCGGGCGTTTGACAGACTGACCTTCAATGTTACCTTGGGCTGCCATGGATCTTTACTCTTCAGATCGTTGGATCTTTCTTCTTTGTCGAAGAGACTTGCTCTGATACCACATGTTGCCCATTGACGAGCCAGAGGGGGTGAATGGGTCTTTTAAAAAATTATTTGATTAGTCCCTGTACTTAAACATTCATACAAAGATGTTCTTCGATGAAGGTTAGAGAAGGTTAGTATAAAAGACAAACACACAATAAGCAATCACATAACACAAGGAATTATCTGGTTCAAACCTCCTCTCCTTAGGAGTCCCACGTCCAGTCCCTGAGAAACAACTCAGGATTCCACTAACTAGGGTACAGTCCCCTACGGACAAACACACCCAGCTCAGCTGGTCTTCCTTCACACGAAGGGAACTACACCCCTGGATCTCTCACCAGGTCTTCCTTCACACAGAGGGAACACACAACACCCTAGCTCCTCACTAGGTCTTTTCCTTCACAACAGAAGGGAACAACAACCACAAAAGGAATAAACAGGAATTCAAGCCCCTAGATCAAGCTTTAGCAAGTCAAGATCTGAAGCTGCTAGCACGAGAGCAAATAATCTAAACAAGGCACTCTCTCAGAACTATACTGGCTCTCTTAGGATTTCTCTTACAGCATAGAGAGCAAAGAGCTAAAGACAAACTAGAATTGAATTCTTGGCTCTCGGATTCTTCAGAAGATCTGTAATGCTTGTGGTATTCAATGGTAAGTCACTTGAAGAACTTCTGGAGCTGCTGTCTGGAATTTATATCTCCATTTGAAATGTAGTCGTTAAGGTAATTGTTGTCTCTTTGTTTGATAGACGTTAGACTGATTGAGACTTGGAGGCTTCTAGTCACAGACTTTTATCCAGTTGTGTACACAAAGAGATAGGATCTTCTGGCGTCTATTGGTCTGACGTTATATAACAAAATATCTTTAGGACCCTGCACATATTAAATGGTAGAACACTACAACTAGGCTGTCTCTTTTTTAGTAAACGTTGATGTGAATATTCACCAAGAATAGTAATTCCATTTTGCTATATTAAAAAGTTGTTAGCAGAGTATGCACGATAATGGAAAGATCTCATCTGCATGCATGCAGAGATGCGTTCTGTCTTCATTAAATGCACAGCAGTCAGACAGATATGAGAAGACTTTGACTATTCAACGCTTTCAGAAATAAGATAATATCAAGTCGATATAAACCATAAAGTCGTTGCCTATATGACTTATGAAATCGTTTATGATCAAGTGTTTACTGAAAAAATCGTTATGAGTACTTAACAAGTCATTATAGAGATCAATCATTGTATTCATTAAAGGAATCGTTATGAATACTGAGGAAATCGTTATAGAAAACAAATTATTGTATTCATTAAAGAAATCATTATGAATACTGAGGAAATCGTTATAGAAAACAAATCGTTGTATTCATTAAAGAAATCATTATGAATACTGAAGAAATCGTTAAAGAGAGCAAATCGTTATGAGCGCTAAAGAATCGTTGCGCGAAGCAATCGTTAAGAGCGCTAAAGAAATCGTTTACATGACGTAAATGATTATAAGCGCTAAAGAAATCGTTGCGCGAAGAAAATCGTTATGAGCTCTAAAGAAATCATTGCGATGAGAAAATCGTTACGATGACTAAAAAATCGTTGCAATGAGCAAATCATTACGATGACTGAAGGAATCGTTGTGATGAGCAAACGTTACGATGACTGAAGGAATCGTTGCGATGAGCAAATCGTTACGATGACTAAACGTCATTACGATGACTAAAGAAATTGTTGCGATGAGCAAATCGTTACGATGACTAAAGATCGTTGCGATGAGCAAATCGTTACGTGACTAAAGAAATCGTTGCGATGAGCATATCGTTACGATGACTAAAGAAATCGTTGCGATGAGAAAATCGTTACGATGACTTGAAGAAATCGTTACGATGAAATCGTACGATGACTTAAGGAATCATTACGATGAGCAAATCGTTATGATGTCAAAATCATTTAGCTCTATTAATCGATATACATGAAGGAAATCGTTGTGACTTTCAAACAGAAGTCGATGTGGAACTTAGAG
>JACBKR010006180.1:0-14037 GCA_014218235.1 Colocasia esculenta | reverse complement strand
TCAGTTGCCTTTTGCACTGGAATTATTATCTGGGACATTGTGTATATTCTTTCTTCACTGTGTATTCTTTATATTGTTTAGCTATTGTAAATGTTGTATATCTCACTGGACAATTTCTAACCCTTCTCGGTCTTCGGATCCGTGGGTGGCGGTCCAAGGGTCGAGTATTGGAGGGTTCCGGGTATCGGATTCTAGGGTCATCACGTTGGTATCAGAGTAATGTCTTTGAGATTTACAATAGGGTAATGGTTATGACAATCCCAGAAAATAGTCAAGTGCGTTGATGGAACCGTCTGTGAGGTCTTAGTGTTAGGCTTGTGCTTGATCAGTTTTACAGGTGGGCTGTTTTCAGTAGGATTCGAGTGGGTGCTACAAGAGGTTTGCTGCTGTTGCAGTGTCGCGTGCGTGGTGAGTGTGGTCTCTGGTTGGCTCATGTTGGTGGTGCTGTGGATGATGGACTCGCTGGCGGAGGTCTTCCCTGTGTGGAGGACGGTTGCAGCAAGTCCGGTTCGGTGCTCTTGCTCGTCGTTGGCTGTGCTTTCGGCCTGCATGTTTCTGTGTGTATAAGGGAGCCTGCTTGCTTAGTGTGGCCTTCACCAGTGCAGGGCCTGTTGTCTGCGGGTCTGGTGGAAGGCGTTCTTTATTTTCCTTGTGTGGCTTCTCTTGGCTGTGTTGTGCGATGGTTGCTTGGGCATGTGCCTCACCTGTCAGTGAGTTGTGGGTGCCCTGTTTCTGCTGAGTCGACATTGTTGCTGTAACGACCTCCTCATACCAGTACGATTATACCAATCCACGTCGGTACAAAGAATGCCGTCACAGTGGGATATTAACCCAACACTATACAATAGGTTGATATGTACATGAATAACAATGAAAATATAGCGGGAAATAAAATGTGATTCTCATTTCTCATCATCCACACCATCCACAGTCTATATAGCAAATGTAAATAACAAAAGTTCACATTATTACATTTCTAAAAGAAATACATTATGACATTGTCCATTATAAATAACATTGTTCATACTATGAAATAAAGCAACTATTAATCGATCTCCACAATAGCTACTCCTCTCGTTCGGTGTCGCTCCTCGCTATGTCCTCCTCAAGTACGGGGAACCTGTCTCACCTATATGTCGAAGCAAGTATGAGTCTTCTAAAAAGACCCAGTAAGCAATCTAAAGATCACACTCTTACACATATCACACACATGCTAAACTAATAAACAATAAGGAAACACATACTATCTTTTAAAACAATAAACGAATTACATGGCACATGCTTTATAACAATTAACAATATACATAAACCACCTAAACATGCTTTCTATACATGCTAATTAACTCGATTCATATTGCAAGTCATCATTCATATGAATCATATTCTTAACATAATCAATATCCATGAATGACCTATAGCATGCTTTTACATACAATATATATAAATGATTCATGGTCTCATACTTTATTCAAATCATTGCACAATTCTACAAATTAAATCATGAAACTATGTACAAGATAATGAACATCCTAGCATGATATCTAACCAATTTCACATGCAAATCTACACTTTTTCATGCATTTAGCTTGCTTTTAATGTAAATTATCATATTCACATGACATTAACACATGGATTATATTAAACTATACAACATGATACTAAACATATACCATGATTATCCTAAATCATATTAACACATGTATGACATGAATATATGTACTTTTATCTTTGGTTTTCATATGCATTTACTCTTTCATTCACATCACTTTCACTTACACATGATTTCACATAGTTCTTATAGTTTTCACCTGCACATTCACATGTCACATCACTTCCACTTACCACTTGTCACATTCACATGTCACTTTACACATTATTCACATTTTACACTTAATTTACCGTGACACATAGTCCTAACCACCATGGAAGAAGGACACAGATACACATAACACATAACACATATCCACCACCTAGGCAATGCAGTGACGAATCTAGGTAACTGTGCAGAATCGGGAAAAGCCCTCTCCACCCTAACCAGTGGTACTTGTCTACCTCCAGGATTTCATCCTAATGCCCTTAGGATAACAATACACATTGAGCCTTCCCATAGGACCTACTACAGTACGGCTCACAGCCCTCTATGGTAGCAGTGTCAATCCCGGCACACTTTACACATTATCACATTGTTACACATTTCACATGCACTATTTAACCATTTACATGCACTTTTAAATACTTAAACATTCTTCAGTTTATTCAACATGATGCTATTGTTTCACAATGATGATTTGATCATAATACAGTCCTAATCATGCTGCTAATCATTGTATTACACATGGTTAAACTTAAACATACTCATCATGTCAATATTCTTATTAAACTACTAACAGTACCTACTATTATCAAAACACAACAAATTTTTATCACATGCTGCTACAATAACGTCACATACCTAAATTTTCAGATTTTTTTTCGGAACAGTAATACAAATTTTAATAATTAAGACAATTACATGATTTATTTAGAAATCATTTCAACGTGATTCACAACTAAACAAGGTACTTAACAGTTTCAAAACCTGAAAAACAGTCATCATATGAACATGGAAAATTATGGAACCTAATATTCAATGGATCAATTATCTGGAATTATCATGGTATATCATGCTCGTGTCCAATTTCAAAAATTTTAATAAATAAAAACTATGTACAGAAATTTGAAATATCCTCATGACATGACCTATTGACTGTACTTGACCATATATAAATTTCACAGCATGCACATATATCCAGAAATCTGAATTTCATAGCACATAGATCAATCATATTTCTGAAGAACTTGGCGGCAAGGGAGTTGCCGCCAACCTGGGTTAACGGCACTAGATGTTGCCACTAACTCAGGATCTTGACGGCACACCAGTGACCGTCAATCTCCTATCTGCAGAAGCACAGATAGAACGCACAAATACAGGAGAAATAGGGGTTCCAGGAACCAGAAAATTCTGTAAAAATGCCTAGGACCTAGAGGACATGGGTAGGGATGAAATCCATAGATTACTTGCTGAAAATAAATCTAAGGAGAGATTAATTTACCGTAGAAGCTCTCCTCGGCCAAGCCAAGAAGATGCTCAAATCTCCACCCAACATCGGTCTTTGTGTCGATGTAGGTCTGTCTCCGAGTCGGGGTAGCTTCCTCGATGCTTGGAGTTCCTCTCAGTCGATGTAGATCTCCAGAAGATCATCTAATCGCCGGATCAAGCTCTGCAAACACACTTGTTTTCTCACAAAAAAACCCTAGTTTTCTCTTAAGGTAAAAGACTAATCTCGCCATAATCTAGGTGTTATAGGCTAAAGGGGTCGGGTACGCATTAGGTTAAGTCTCCTACCATTAGAGCTAGGTTTCCTAACCTAGAACTGCAGAAACGCAGCCGTTTCTAGATTTGAAATCGCAACTTACTGGGAAATAGACGTCAACATTTGCTGCCGCTAGCAGGGAGTCAGTGTCCATCGATTTGGACGTCAACCTTATGGCCATGTAGTCAACGGCACACATGTTGCCGTCAACATGTAATTAACGTCAGTGTCTGTTGACGTTAACTGGCATTTCGACCAAAACACAGAATACATCAAAACAGATATACAAATACATTAAAATAATTTAATGTGTACAGAAAATAAATAGATATCATATGCACAAAATATATATTATATATTATATATACATGCGTACACAGCATAATTACATACAATATACATGAATAAATAAAATAATATGCACATCAATAATTGGATACTATATGCACAACATTATTTAAATACAATATTCATAGGATTTAAATAAGTACAATATGTACAAAATTAACTAAGTACTTATATTCACAGAATTAATAAATATTTATATACTTATATATATATACATGTGCACGAGTAGTTAAATAATTGTAATATACACAAAATTAATGCACACACTATGTACATAACAAGTAAATACCACATGCACAAAATAATATGAACAAAATCGAGGGTCTCACAGTTGCTCGGACTAGCATATGCTCTTTGTGTGCTTGTGATGTCATTGGTTGTGTGTTGTGTCACTTGTGTTTGCCTGGTGGCTCTTTGCGTTTGGTCGTGAGTTCTGGTGAGGTGTTCCCAGAGCTCTTCCTACTTGTTATGGTAGAGGTTTCTCCTAGAACTTCTTCGTGCTCGTTTCTGTTTTGTTGCCCTCAGGGTTGAGGTGCATTGTTGGTTGGCTTTGTGTTCTGGTGAGGTTTCCCAGAACTTTTGTTTTTGTCTTGGTGAGGGTTTCTCCCAGGACTATTCCGTGCTTGTTTCTGGTGCTGTCGTGCTACCTCAGGGTTGAGGTGTGCTGTTGGTTTGGTGGTGCGTTCTCCTAGAATCTGCCTTGGTCGTTCTGGTGGGGTTCTCCTAGAACTATTTCTTCTATTGCTTTCTTCTGCTGCTGGCTCTCTCTGAAGGTCGGTGTGGATTGGTTGTTTGTTCCGGTGGAGTTCTCCTAGGACGACTCTTTGTCATTCTTGGTGGAGGTCCTTCCCATGGCTGCCTAGTGTTTGATTTGGTTGTTTGTTGCTCTCTCTCTGTAGAGATGAGCTGTCTTTGTTGCCGGTTGGACTGTCTGTGTTACAGTCTATTGGGCATTGTTGGTCAAGGAGTGGTGCCTTTGACCGTGGTCTGGCTGCTGCATTGGCCAGTGCCTTGTTGTTTGTTTCCATTTTCTCGGCTGCATTGGTGGGACTGTGGGTCCCATGGCTCATATGGTTCTGCTGATTTTCCTGTGCCCAACGTGCTCTCGCAGTTGGTGATGTGGTGTGTGCCGTGGCCATGTGGCTAGCGGTACTTCTTGTGGGTGTTGGTTTTGTGTTTGGTCCCCTCTCTTGCGTGCGGAAGAGGCCCATTGTGCAATTTTGTCCTCTATTTTTGTGGGTCGCTTGGGTGGTGGTGCTCCGCTTTTGTGCATTGGCACTGTGGTGAGCTTTTAAAAAGCCAGCATGTTTGTTGTGCTCTTCGAAGCTCGTGACCTTCCGTGCATTTTCTCTTCTTGGTGGGTCTATGGTAGGGAGTCCCTTCTACTGGCCCTGTGCCGTTGGTGTGGCTATGTGCACTACGCCTGGTTGTTCTAGTGCTTGTGCCTACACCGTGTGCTTGTGCCCGTGTGTACTGACCTTGTGCATTGTTTCACGGTTTGCGAGGTGCTCGGGGTGTTGAGTTGTTCTGCCTGTGTGACGTGTGTGGTGGCATGTTTTGTGGCCGTACCATACCACAGTGTGGTAGCTACCTTGTTGCTTTGTAACCCTGGTGGTGGTGCACTCGGTCTGGTTGGGTGCGTTTGGTGCCCCCTCGGTTGTGAGTGTTGTTGTGGTACCTATGTTGGTCTGAGTAATACTCGGGTCAGCGTGCATTTTTGGTTCTGCGGTTGCCCCGTTTTCTAGTGGTTGAGTGTTTTCTATGGTGGTTTGTGGCACCCGCACTTGGCGTTGCGCAGTTCGTGGTGGTGCATTGCCAACCATTGGGGGTTTTTCCGATCGTGTGCTGGGTTGTGAGTATGGAAGCCGATAGCGGGACCTATCTGTGTCCTTGGTGGCAGTGAGGCCTATCGGTTTGCTAGTGCTTGACCGCGTGAGTCGTTGACGCCTTGGTTGCTTGGTTCTGACCTAACTTAGACGTCTTTTCGAACTTGTCGCTAGTTGTGCTTGTGGAGCGTGTTCCTTTTGGTTTTCCTATAATTCTGCACTCATTTGGTTGTCCTTGTCAAACAGGAGAGGTTTGGGTGAGACCAAGTGGTGTCGTGGATGTCATTCCACATGTTGGGGGGGGGGGGTTTCCACGTCTCCATTTCCGCTTATACTATGGTTTTCCTTGCGAGGCTTCCCTTTGGCTGTATGGCCGATGCTAGCTATCACTAGCTGCGTGAGGCCATTCCTCTAAGCCCTTGGTGACTCGTAGGTGTTTTTTTTCGAATTGTCGCCAGTGACTGTATTTTCTGTCGGGTTTTGCTGGTGATAGAGTGGGTTACTGATTGGATTGGTTTAAACGGAGAGGTCTGTTGATGACTTCAGCCACGTGGTTTTCGGCTAGTGGTTCCATTCATCTTCGGTCGGTTGGCGTGTGCCACACTTGTGGAGTTGTCGGCATCTGATTGTGTGCTCCATGCCCTCTAGGTGTGCGGTGTGGCTATCGGTTGTCTGGTTGAGCACTCCACGTGTGGCTGTGTCGCTGTTGTGGCCACCAGGAAGTCGTGGTGAGACTTAGTGGCCTTTTTTGCGCTTGTTGTTTCTTGCCGTGTTCTTTTCCCTCAGGTCGTCAGATCGTTTCGAGTGAGTTGTTCCTACCCCTGCTTTAGTTTTCATGCTTCAGCTTTATTTTTGTAATTTTGAGGACGAATTGTTTTAAGTGGGGTAGGATGTGAGAACTGGGAGTGGAGGGGGAGATGGTCCCCCCTTCCCCATGCACGTCGTGTGTAGTGGGCTCTGGAAAAGGCTACCTGGCCATTTCCGATAAGGGGGTTAGGTCCTCCTCCACTCGCCCTCTCCCGACCCTCTTCTTCCCTCCCTTTTCTCTCTCTCTCTCGTCTCTCTCTCTCTCTCTCGCCGCGCGCGCGCACACACACACTTTCTCTCTCTCTCTCTCGCATTTTCTCTCCCTGCTCACCTCTTTCTCTCTTGTTTGTGCACCTCTCCATGGAGGAGGAAGCTGGATTTGCCGCCGCCTACTTCCCCACGCCGCTGCTACCCCGCTGTGTGTCGCCGTCACCTTCTTCCCTCGCCGCTGTGCCATTGCTGTCTCCGCCGCGTCGCCGCCATCCCTTCTCGGCGTTGGAGGAGGCCGCCTCAGAGAGTCGCCAACGGCAGGTCCTACCGCCGAAGTAGGTTCCCTCCACCCTCTCCGACGTTGGCCGGAGCCTCCCCCCCCCCCCCCCCCCCCCCCCATGTGTGTGCCAAGTATCCCTCCCCCTCCTCTTCTCTCTCTATCTCCTCTCTCTCTCTCTCTCGTCTCTCTCTCTCTTCTCTCTTGGGCCGCCGACAGTCACGTTGGAGTTTCGGCACCTGGGGTGGTTCGAGAGGGCCGACCGACTGTCCGGGGTAGTAATATTAGCTTTTCGTGTTGACCGTCAATCAGGTACTATAGCGGATCTGTTTCCGCACGAGTTCCGTTCCATACTCGTGATGCCTGTGCTGACTTCCTAGCACTGCGCCTTACTAGTCTTTGTCCGGTGTTGCGACACTTGAGGGCTTGTCCCAGCGCACAGTGCGCTTTTGGGGTTGTTACCGTTTCCCGGGACCCCCGTCCTCGTGGGCCCGTTGAGGGTGGTCTCCGAGCCACGAGTGCGTCCGTCGAGCGTTTCTCCAGACGGAGGGGAAAATGGTGTTGGACAGTGGCGTTGAGTCGTTTGTAGAGCTCACTTAGTTGGTCCGGGTCCCGCGGAGTTTGGAATGTCGCGGTGCGGGCCAGCTAGTCCGTTCTCACTGCCTCGCCTTATACGGTTCTAGAGCCGTGTGGGAGGACAGGCGTGGGACCATAGTTCGGCTAGACTACAGCTTGCAGTTGTGTTTGTCCACGCGTCTCACTCTAACGGGGGGGGGGGGACCTGGACTCGTGGCGAGCGGTAAGCGCCAGTGGTCGCACCTGACACTGACTGGTAGAGGTTGGGTTGTGGCTAGTGTGTGTTGTCCAGACGAGGTTTACCGTCTAGCAGTTTTGTGGCGTGCTCAGAGCACGTTTATCGAGGTTGAGACTATGCGTTGTTGTGCCGTGTTGGCAGTACTTGTGGACTTGAGTACTTTTCATTATTTATTTCAGTACTTGCCTCTGTTGTGTTATTATTTTATTATATTACCTGCTTAGTTATAGTCTTGTTAACTCGGAGTACTACCGCCCTTCCGCTTGGTGTAGTTAGCTTGTTTACTTTAGTACCACTGTTCTTCCTGCCTAGTTTAGTTGTGTTGTTCTTATTTCTGCTGTCTAACCGGTGAGGGTTGGTTCCTTGCTGGGCTTCGTTCGCGAAGCTCATACCCCTTACTTCCTTCCAGGTTTGAGCTCGAGGGAGCCGGTGCTCGTGTTTGGACAGTCAGCGTCGTGCCGCTTGTGGTCCACAGCGTTAGCCATGGTCAGTTTTTCCTTTTGCACTTGAATTATTATCTGGCATTGTGTATATTCTTTCTTCTGTTGTTATATTCTTTATATTGTTTAGCTATTGTAACTTGTTGTATATCTCACTAGACAATATTTCTAACCCTTCCGGGTCTTCGGATCCGTGGGTGGCGGTCCAAGGGTCGGGTACTTGGAGGGTTCTGGATATCGGATTCTTGGGTCGTACAGTCGGAAGTTCCGACGGATTTCCTGACCGAGTACTCCGTCAGAATTCACCGACGGACTTTTTCGTCAATAAATTGGTCGTAAGGTTTATTTTCGACGATTATTTCTGTCAAAAATATCGACGGATTTACCGACGGATTTTGTTGCCTTCGGAATTTCTGATGCTTTTTTTTGACAGATTGTTTTTGAGGGTCAATCGCCGAAAAGTGGTCGGAAATTATTTTTCTAACGAATTTACGACGGAAGGTTGCCGTCGGAATACACCTTTTTCTTGTTGTGATACACTACAAGAAAATGCGCTATTTCCGACGGACCGATCGTCGAAAATCTGACGGTATTCCGTCGGAAAAGGCGCCTTCCGACCGCTTTCCGTCCACAGCTCTCGGAAACTATCCGTCGGAAATACTTGGTCAGAAATTTCCGACGGATGACAATTCCGTCGGAATTCGGTCGAAAACTCCGACAGATTAATCCGTCGGAAAAGCCGTCAGTATTTACCGAAGTAATTCCTCGGAAATTAATATAGTCGGTATTTCAGTCCGCAAATACTGACACATTTTCAGTCGGAAAATATCCGTCAGTATATTCCGACGGATTTCCGACAGTGTTTTTCCGTCGGTAATTTATCAGTTCCGACGGATACTTATCCGTCGGTAAATCCGTCGGAAAATACACCTATTTTTTTTAAAAAATAGGCAAATAAAAATGATTTGTCAACATTGCTACATGTCAAACCTGCTACAATATTCATAAAATTAACAAATACTCACAATCAACATAAAATCATAAAATACAATAAATATAAAATCATATAGAATAATGAATACAAAAATCAAGATAGATACTGGATCGTTGCTGTCCTGCTCGTCATCGTCTGGAGCTGGATCATATAAAAACAAATTAAATGAGAAACATTAATAATAAATAAAAGACATACATTATTTCAAAATGAAATTTAAAACATGTGATTATTTCTCAAGCTTAATACAATACTTTTTTAGATCCATCATTTTCTTGGGTGTTTTTAGATCCGTCCTTTGAATGCCCAACCCAATCCGGAGATCCAAATTGGATTCCGTCAGTTTCCACACGTCACTTAATCCACCCGGTCGTGTCGGAGAAACGGCACGTCGATCGGATCCCTATTTGGGATTTTAGACCCCCCGAGTTGCGTGTTTAACCATTTATATATGCTTGGCCGTGTTTTAGATCCGTCATTTGAATGCCCAACCAATCGGGGATCCAAATTGGATTCCGTCAGTTTCTACACGCCACTTTAACCCACCCGGTCGTGTCGGAGAAAACGGCACGTCGATCGGATCCCTATTTGGAAGGCCCCGGGTTGTGTGTTTTAACCTTTTATATATACTTGCCCATTTTTAGATCCGTCCTTTGAATGCCCAACCCAATCCGGGAGATCCAAATTGGATTTCGTCAGTTTCTACACGTCACTTGAACCCACCCCGGTCGTGTCGGAGAAAACGGCACGTCGATCGGATCCCTATTTGGGATTTAGACCCTTGGGATGTGTGTTTTAACCATTTATCTATGTTTGACCGTGTTTTTAGATCCGTCCTTTGAATGCCCAACCCAATCGGGGATCCAAATTAGATTCCGTCAGTTTCTACACGTCACTTTAACCCACCCGGTCGTGTCGGAGGAAAACGGCCACGTCGATCGGATCCTATTTGGGATTTTGGACCCCCGGGTTTTGTGTTTAACCTTTTATATATACTTGCCCATTGTTAGATCCATCTTTTGAATGCCCAACCCAATCTGAGGATCCAATTGGATTACGTCAGTTTCTACACGCCACTTTAACCCACCCGGTCGTGTCGGAGAAAAAGGCACGTCATGGATCCCTATTTGGGATTTTGGACCCCCGGTTGTGTGTGTTTTAACCTTTTATATATACTTGCCCATTTTTAGATCCATCCCTAACCCAATCCGGAGATCCAAATTGGATTCCGTCAATTTCTACACGTCACTTTAACCCACCCGGTCGTGTCAGAGAAAACGGCACGTCGATCGGATCCCTATTTGGGATTTTAGACCCCTGGGTTGTGTGCTTTAACCATTTATATATGCTTGACCATGTTTTTAGATCCGTCCTTTGAATGCCCAACCAATCCGGGGATCCAAATTAGATTCCATCAGTTCTACACGTCACGTTAACCCACCGGTCGTGTCGGAGAAAACGGCACGTCGATCGGATCCCTATTTGGGATTTTGACCCCCGGTTGTGTGTTTTAACCATTTATATATACTTGCCGTTTTTTAGATCTGTCCTTTGAATGCCCAACCCAATCGGGATCCAAATTGGATTCCGTCAGTTTCTACACGTCACTTTAACCCACCCGGTCGGTCGGAGAAAACGGCACGTCGATCGAATCCCTATTTGGGATTTAGGACCCCGGGGGTTGCGTGTTTTAACCATTATATATGCTTGACCGTTTTTGTTTTAGGTCTGTCATTTCAATGCCCAACCCAATCCGGAGATCTAAATTGGATTCCGTCAGTTCCCACACGTCACTTTAACCCACCCGGTCATGGTCGAGAAAACGGCACGCCGATCCGATCCCTATTTGGGATTTTGGACCCCCGGGTTGTGTGTTTGACCCTTATATATACTTGGGTGTTTTTTAGATCCGTCATTTCAATGCCCACCCAATCCGGAGATCCAAATTGGATTCTGTCAGTTCCCACACGTCACTTTAACCCACCCGGTCGTGTCGGAGAAAACGGCACGCCGATCCGATCCCTATTGGGATTTTGGACCCCCGGGTTGTGTGTTTTGACCCTTTATATATACTTGGGTGTTTTTTAGATCTGTCAATTGAATGCCCGACCCAATCCGGGAATGCCAAATTCGAATCCTCAGTTCCACATGTCACGTTACCCACCCGTCGTGTGGAGAAAACGGCACGCCGATCAGATCCCTATTTGGGATTTTGCACCCCGGGTTGTGTGTTTTGACCCTTTATATATACTTGGGTGTTTTTTAGATCCGTCAATTGAACGCCCGACCAATCCGGGAATCAAATTCGAATCCGTCAGTTCGCACACGTCACGTTAACACCACTCGTCGTGGGGGGAGAAAACGGCACGCGCCGATCGATCCCTATTTGGGATTTTGGACCCCCGAGTTGTGTGTTTTAACCCTTATATGTAATTTGTTGTTTTTTAGATCCGTCAATTGAACGCCCGTCCCAATCCTAAGTATATGAAATTAATACTAATACTGACCTGAGCTGCTGGCTGTGTGGGGCGTACTCCCTGCATTATTGAGATGAACTGTTGAACCATATCGCTGAACTGCGTCTGTAGCTGTACCCGCTGTGTCTCTAGCTCTACCCGCTGCATCTGTAGCTCTTCCCGCTGCGTCTGTAGCTCTGCACGTAGCTCCTCCCGAATGATGCCTCTAATGTCCTCTACACCACTGACGGGCGGCGCAGAAGATGAACTCGCGTGTGTCGCGGGGCGATTGAACTGGCATATGAGGACAACACTCGATGAGTATCCAGGCTGTCCCCAAAGCCGTACACTCGACCCTTCCTCGGCACTGCCCGCTGCCTCGACCCAGCGTCCGCATCCAAATCTGACTGGGAGTGCCCTTTGTGTAGCGCTCCGCCATCGTCCTGTCGTACGTCTCCTGTAAAATAATTTAATATTAAATTATTGAAAACAATTACTTTAATATCATAATTGAATTCATAATTTAAAGCTTGACTTACAGCAATCGTGCGGGCACTCTCGGTAACATAGTCATCCGTCCCCTTCTACTTATGAGTCCGGTCAAATACTCGCAGAAAGTAGGGGCACGCTCCAGGTCGTGATGCTTAAAATTCAACAAATTAGTTAGTTTCACAATAATAATCCATATTTATATATGATCGAACAATAAAATACTTACCATTTTTGACTGTGGGTCGCATAAGATACGGATCCCTAGTATGCACATTCTTCTCGGTTGAGTTGCTCTGTTGCGTATTGCCGCCTGTGACCGCTGCTGCCATGGTCCAGCAGCCCAACGCTCGCAAAGGGACTCCCAATAGTCCCTCCGCAGCCAAACAGGGCCGTAATCCACCCAAGCCATAGGATTCAGGTTGCCTGTGGTCTTCATTGCCTTGTCCCGTACCTCCCACATCGATTTTCTTAAATTAGTCTGGGCCGTAATCTCCCAGACGGCTCGAGCCGAGGGAGATCCTCGGGTCTCGTGAACGCGAACCTCCGCTGTAAAGAAATAAATTAATCAATGTTCTGCAATAAACCAAATTAATAATAATTGAATAAATGACTTCAACTCTTCTAAAAAATAAAAATACTATAAACATGTCAAATAATAAATCCCGGACTGGCACCGGGAATCTCTCCATGCATCCACTGGTCCTGGAATATGTGCGTGGACCAGCGTCGTAATATAGCGGGAAGCAGGACTGGGATCTATCTTCCCCTGCAATTCCACATTAATTTTCTACATGAAATGTATATCCTAAATAACAAATACAGTAACACTGAGATGATGAACTTTACCCTGAGATCCAGCATGGTTGTCGTCCTGGTAGCTGAGGCCCCTCCTCAATGCTGGATGCTGGCTCTCCACCTCTGTTGAAAACATTTAGTACACTATATTGTATAATTGCAAGAGACCAAACATACTAATCTATTGAAACATACGTTTACCTTGTGGTGAGAAGAAGACGAAGGTGGCACTGCTCGGATGGTCGGCAGGGAGGCAAAATATCATACACATTAGAAATTATGAATTCAAATAAACAACAATATAGAAATTTACCTGTCGCTGGGACGACGGGCGGGACGGGGAGGCAGTCCCTATAAAATTTCATACACATTAGAAATTATGAATTTCAAATAAACAACAATATAGAAATTTACCTGTCGTTGGACGACAGGCGGTGGACGGGGAGGCAGTCCCTGCAAAATTTTCACACATTAGAAATTATGAATTTCAAATAAACAACACTATAGAAATTACCTGTCGCTGGGACGACGGGCGTGGACGGGGAGGCAGTCCCTGCAAAATTTCATACACATTAGAAATTATGATTACAAATAAACAACAATATAGAAATTTACCTGTCGCTGGGACGACGGGCGTGGACGGGGAGGCGTCCCTGCAAAATTGTATGTACGTTAGTTCTCGTGAATCAATATAAACAATAATACCCATATGGGTTTTTGTGTACATATGCATATACCTGTCGCGGACCTGGAGGTAGACGTGGACGGGGAGGCAGTCCCTGCTTTCTTGTATGTACGTTAGTTCTCATGCATTTAATATGAACAATAAATTCTAGAATATTGTGTTTACACATACGTATACCTGTCGTGGACGGGGTCGTGGACCCTCTGCCAACGGACGTGGCAACCGTCCGACTGCGTCCTCCACGTACCATATCTCTATTGATACAAATAAAGATATAGCAAGTCATCAGCACTCAATTTGAAGTAGCAATTTATTATGAAATGTAATTAACAACAACACCAATTTCTTACAAAATATGTAGTATATTATCTATATTCATCATCAGATGCTGAAGACATGTTTAATTCAGCATCATCTTCATCATCATCCTGGAATTCATCCTCATCATCTTGGGAGTCTTCCTCCACATCAGACTCCACCTCCCGCTCAGCGACATTTGGGTCAACTTCTTCTTGTTCGTTATCCTTATGTAAGCAAATT
>JACBKR010006179.1:0-14109 GCA_014218235.1 Colocasia esculenta | reverse complement strand
TAGCTCCCCCTGAGGTGATAATTCCAACCACTTTTCATCAAACTAAAGATATGCAAGCATTTTGAAATCAGTAATGATTCTCTTTAAACAACAAAAAACTCCCCCTCAACAATTGCATATTCATTCTTGGTACTTGGCGGAGACACATACTCTCGCATAGTGAAAGTGTCAGACAAGCATAACTTGTCCTTCTTCAAGTCACCATTTGATATACCAAGAAGTTCAACACAATGTGAGTTGAAGAATCCATTGGCAAAAAGAAATGGAAGTAAAATGGAGAGAGATATGAGCAATATGAATCAAGGAAGCAAAGGATAAAGATGATGCAAAGAACTCCCCCTCAGAAAATGCATAACACTCAACCCAAACCCAATGAGAGAGATCAAGAAAATGGACATTTACAAAGGCCAAGCTCTCTCCTCAAAGATGAGAATCTACCGTCAGGAAGAGGTTTGGTGAAGATGTCAGCAATTTGTTTTTCAGTTTCTATGAAGTGGAGTTCAAAGGATTTCTTTGCTACCTCATCTCTCAAGAAATGATGCCTAATTTCAATATGTTTTGTTCTTGAATGGTGAATTGGGTTTTTAGACAGATTTATTGCACTTGTGTTATCACATAGAATGGGAACACAACCTAACTCTTGGTTATAATCAAGAAGTTGATGTTTTACCCAAAGAATTTGAGTTCCACATCTACCTGCTGCAACATACTCAGCCTCTGCAGTTGATAGAGCTTGAGTGTTGCTTCTTAGAAGCCCAAGAGATTATGCACCCACCTAAGTATAAACACAAGCCACTTGTGCTTTTTCTATCTAATTTACATCCAGCATAATCAGCATCACAATAGGCAATCAAATCTAACTTGCAACCAATAGGATACCAAATTCCAATATCACATGTTCCAACAAGATATTTGAAGATTCTTTTAACAGCTAACATGTGACTTTCCTTAGGATTTGATTGAAATCTAGCACACAAACACACACTAAACTGAATATCAGGTCTAGAAGTTGTATGATAGAGTAGAGAGCCAATCATACCTCTGTATGTCTTTGGGTCTACTGACTTACCAAGTGAGTCTTCTTCTAGCTTAGCATTAATTGCAATGGGTGTGTTTGAATGCTTGAGGTTATGGAAGTCAAACCTTTTCAGAAGTTCTTTGACATACTTGTTTGACTTATGAAGATCCCCTCATTTGTTTGGTTAACCTGCAATGCAAGAAAAACTGTAAGTCTCCATTAAGCTCATTTCAAATTCAGTTTTCATTTGACATTGAAAATTCAGTACACAGACTTTTATTGGTTGATCCAAATATTATGTCATCAACATAATTTGGACTGCAATTATTGTTTATTAACTTTTTGTGAACAAAGTTTGATCAACATTTCCTCTAGAGTATCCTTTTTCAAGCAAAAAGGAACTCAAACGGTCATACCAAGCTCTGGGAGCTTGTTTAAGACCATAGAAACCCTTATGAAGCTTGAAAATATGATTATGATGTTTTTTATTTTCAAATCCTAGAGGTTGTTCAACAAAAACTTTTTCCTTTATGTATCCATTTAGAAATGCACTTTAGCATCCATTTGATAAACTTTAAATTTCATGAAGGATGCAAAAGCAAGGAAAATTCTAACAGCTTCTAGTCTAGCTACAGGGGCATATGATTCTTCAAAGTCAATTCCAAATTCTTGATTGTATCCCTTTGCAACTAGACTAGCTTTATTTCTAATGACTTGACCATTTTCATTTAGTTTATTTCTGAAAACCCATCTAGTGCCAATGACTGTTTGGTCACTAGGTCTAGGTACTAATTCCCATACTTGATTTCTTTCAAATTGATGAAGTTCATCATGCATTGCATTAATCCAATCAGAACTCAATAAAGCTTCATCAATTGACTTTGGTTCAATTTGAGAAATTAGAGCTAGTGGGTCTTCATCAATAACATGCAGGAATGATGATCTAGTCCTAACTCTATCATTCAAATTACCAACGACATTTTCCAATGGGTGATCTCTCAAAAATCTAGGTTCAGAAATTACCTGTGAGGGGTACTTGAATCTGGAACAACATTACCTGATGCACTTGAAGATGGTGACTGGTTGTTCAAGTTCTCACCAATATCTTCAAGTTCCTCAACAGTTGGTGAAGAGTCCACAACGAAATCATCTCTTCACTGTCTTGACTTTCCCTGCAAGATTTAGAACTTTTAGTTGAAAAATAATTTCATCAAATAAAACATGTGGAGACTCTTCAAAATTTTGTTTTTTAGAGAATAAACTCTAAAAGCTCTTGACACTTCAGAATAGCCAAGAAAGATGGCTTCCTGACTCTTAGCATCAAACTTGTCAAGATTTTATTTATTGTTGTTATGAACAAAGCATTTACACCCAAAGGTTTTGAAATAAGATACAGTTGGCTTTTTGTTTTTCAATAAATCATAGGGGGTTTTTCTAATTTTTGGTCTGATCAAAGCTCTATTTAGAATGTGGTTTGCTGTGTTTACAGCTTCAGCCTAGAAGGATTTGGGCAAATTGCTTTCTAAGAGCATGGATCTAGCCTTTCCACAAGAGTTCTATTCTTTCTTTCCACAACTCCATTTTGTTTTGGAGTTCTTGGTGAAGAAAACTTGTGAAATATTTGAAGTTCAGCACATAAATCAGAAAAGATTTGTTTTCAAACTCACCACCATGATCAGTCAAAATGTTTTTGATTTTATATGGATAAGTTGTTAAGGTAGTGGTACAGAAATTCCTGACTCAAGGCAATTATCACTTTTGTGGGACAGAGATAACCCAGGTAAATCTGGTAAAATCATCAATGATTACAAACCCATATCTTTTACCGCTTAGACTTAGAATTCTTGTTGGGCCAAAGAGTCCATGTGAAGTAATTCTAGTGGCCTAGATGTGAGTACCTCATTGAAGGTTTTAAAGGATTCCTGGTTTGTTTTCTTGGGCACAAATCCCACAAACTTGATTTTCAATATTAGAGAAAGTTCAGAAAGACCCTTACTAAATTCAGCCTTAACAATTTATTCATTGTTCTGAAACTTGCATGGCCAAGTCTTTGTGCCAGTCCATGCAATTTCATCTTTATAGCAACAAAGCAAAGATTTTCAGAAAAATTTTTTTGAGGTTGATCATATAAACATTGTTTTCCCTTTTTCCAAAAAAAATTATTTTATCAGTTGATGAATCAATTATCTTACACAAATCAGATTCAAACACAACTTTATGACCTTTGTCACATAGTTGGCTAATACTCAGCAATTGTAATTTAACCCTATCAACTAACAACATTATCAACAGAGTTTGAGGAGATTGACCAACCTTTCCAGATCCAATGATCTTTCCTTTATTTTTACCTCCAAAAGTTACTGAACCTCCTCCTTCTCAATCAGGAATGAAAATTGGCTTTGTCTCCAATCATGTGTCGTGAACACCCACTGTCAAAGAACCACACATTTGAATTGGGTGCACGACCTTCCAGCAAATCAATCAGTGGAGAGAAGATTTTGGTACCCAAACAGTGTTGGGACCATCAGAATGTTTGAACATAGTCATCAAATCTTTTCTCACCCAAATTTGATTTGCTTTTGATTTTTGTTTTATTACAGTGGTGTTCTCTGTCTTTTTCAATTTGTTCTTTCCCTTAGGAATGAAAACACCAGTGTTCTTGTTTTCAGTAGGAGGGGTGTTTTTTCATTTGGATATGAGAGTTTAGATGAGGAGGTGGAATCCAAGGGTTTCTGTTGGTACATCAAGAAATTTGGATAGAAGAATTGGGGATGATACCAACATGGGTTATGATCCCATTGGTTCCAATCAGCTTGATGTGCTGTATTGAAGGTCCAAGGTTTTTTATGAATGACTTCCTTTGGATTTTTCTTATTTTTCAATTTTTTATTGAATTTTGTTTTTGGTGGTTTGTGTTAGTTGATGTTGAGCAGGTCGACTTTCCTTGACTAGTGTCGACATAGCAGTCACAGAATCCTTCTTCTTGTGGACTGGTGTCGACCTGTCAGGTAACTGTGTCGACCTGGTTGACTTCTTTTGTTCTGTGTTTTTGGAATCTTTGTTGTTTTGTTTGATGTTTGCTTATTTCAGTGTTCTCAGACTAGGACCTTTGACAAATTTAATCAATGGTGCTTTATCCTTTTTCTCACCAGATTTGTCTTTCTTTTTTTTGCTTATTGAATCTTAGTCCATGAGAAATTGATTTCACTTTAGCTCCTAGCAAGGCCTCCAAATTATCTTTACCTTTTGTGAAGGTTTCAATGACTTCATCTCCCTCTTTCAGCTGGTTTTCCAAGGTTTTGATTTCTTCAACCTTTTGTTGTTTATCTTTGTTTTCCATTTCCAGCTTTTCAGAAAGTTCTTTAATTCATGGGTGGCCTTTTGAGAGGCAAGCTTAAGCTCATCAATTAAGTTTAGGAGATTTTCTTTTTCTTCATTAAGTTCAACTACCTCATTTTCTAATTCACAAATTTTTTTATTGATGGATTGGTTATTGTAAATGTTTTCAATTTTCTTTTTGAGATGCTTGTTTTCATTCCTTATTTCAGAGTATTTTTCAACAAGCTCTGCATATGCATCTTGCCAATCTTCAATTGAAAAGTCTTCGAAGGATGTACTAACCTTTCCATCTAAACTATTCGCCATGAAGCAGATTTCCTCACTTTCAGAGCTTGAGGATTTTTCTTCTTCTTCCTTTTCACTTGAGTCTTCATCAGACCAAGTGGCTACCATGGCCTTGGCTTCCTGAACTTGTGAATCTTTTTGTGTTTTTTCCTTCTTGTTTTCAGGACATTCTCCCTTCATATGTCCTGGCTTGTTGCACCTGTAACAAATGACAATTCATCAGATTTTTTATTCTTATTGGAATTAGCATTAGAAAAGGAAGTGTTTCTTTTACCTGATGAAAAATTTTTTTCCCAGAAAATTTTCCTTTTCTATATTTTAAGATTTTCTGAATTGCCTGGTCATGAGGGCAATCTCATCCTCATTGGACTCAGACTCATCAGAACTGGTTTTCTCCTGATTCTTGTCTTTATTACTTGAAGAGGCTTTAGTGCTACTGGCTTGGTTTTAATTATATGTTCTTCATTTCTTTCTAAATTGATTTCATAAGTCATTAAGGACCCTATCAATTCATCCAAAGAAATTTTGGACAAATCTTTAGAGTCTTCAATGACTATAGCCTTAGTGTGCCAGATTGAAGAAAAAGAACGCAGAATTTTCCTTACCAAGTCACATCTGAATAATCCTTACCTAAGGCCTTCAGTCCATTCACTATGATCATAAACCTTGCAAACATTTCAGAAATTGTCTCATTAGATTCATCATAAACAATTCATATTCAGAGACAAGAATGTTAGCTTTGGTTTTCTTTCACCTGGGATGTTCCCTCATAGAGTAACTCAAGTTTATCCCACATCTCTTTGGCATATTTGCACATTGAGATTCTTGAGTACTCCTTAGGGTGGACTGCACATTGGATCATGTTCATGGCACTGTAATTTAAAGTGGCCCTCCTAATCTGTTCCTTAGTCCAGGCTCTTTCTCCCCCTGATTCTCATAGGGACCTACTTCAACTACCTTCCATATTTCATAGTTTTGGGCTGTTAGGAAGACCTGATTCTATTCTTCCAATAGGTGTAGTTAGTCCCATTCAAAAAGGGTGGCCTATTGATAGAGTGACCCTCAGCCATGAACCCTCTTGAATCCATTGAGGCAATTAAATGGTACAAAGAAGAGATACTTAGCAAACAGACAAGCAAACAATCAAAACACACATAACAATCAGAACCACTCAGATCAGATCAGATATAAACCGCTCTGATACCAATTGAAGGATCAAAAAGGATGTGGACAAGATCTAGAAGGGGGGGGGGGGGTTGAATAAATCTAGACCAACTATTGCGGAAGCTTAACCAATTTAGAAAACTCTTGAATCAGAAACAAATGAAAACAGATTTCACAGATCTGAAGAGTGATTAAGTGAGTTTGAGCAATCAGAGTGTGTGAGAAAGTTAATTAGATATGAATTGAGAAATCCTATGCATTCATCTAACGCAAAGAGAATTCAAACTACAATCAAACCACTGCACATAGATTTTTAGATGGTTCGGAAATCACACCATGTGATTCCTACATCCACCCCTCACACAGTGAGGATCCACTAACAAACTTGGGTACACCACACCCACTGGAGCCTGACAACTCCAACAACCTGAGTTTACAACTCACATGACCTCTAGAGAAAGACTACTCTAGAAACCTGAGCAAAACTGCTCAACCACAACCTGAGTACACGACTCAGAAACACTGAGCGCAAAGGCTCATAAACAACTTGCTAGAAAATACAAGATTCAGATCCTCTAGCAATAGGTCTGATCTATCAAGAGTTAATTCATGAGACTTATGCAACAACTCATGCACAATCTCAGAATCACTCAGAAGAGAAAAAGGAAAATGATGAATTCTATGAATAATCTCTTCTCTTCAGATGTGCTCCCTTGTAGAAGGTCGAATTGTGAAGAATCTTGAATCCTTGAAGTCCCTGGCCGATACTCTGCACTTTGAGCTTTGGGATCTTCCTTGAAGTCTTCTCACTCGACTGCTTCCGCTTGATCTGCTTCCTTGAGATGATCCAATTGAATCTTCAGTGATCAAACTCCACTTCTCATGCTTGGACAGATGAGAATTGGATTGAGAATCACCAGGAGGAGAACTCTTCTTGCCGCCAACAGGATTTCTGGAGGGCTCTGAAAAGGGTTCTCTTATGTTGGATGGCCAATAGGAGGGTATTTATACCCTAATAGTCCAAATGTACCCTTGGGGTCGTGGGCACATGATCCAAGGCCGATCCAGCAATTCCCTAGGGTGCCACGTGTCCAGAAGAAACTTAAGTCATAATGTTTCCAGAGTGTGTCGACCTGCCCATAGGATGTATCGACACACTGTCCCAGACAGGCAAAACAGTTCCCTGGGGAGGTCTCTAGTGTCGACCTGAGATGATCCAGTGTCGACACACTGTCCCAGTCTGGCAAAACAGGCCTTCTGGGAGAGGCATTTAGTGTCGACCTGTCTGCATTTGGTGTCGACCTGACTGCATCTGGTGTCGACCTAATTGCATCTGGTGTCGACTTGATTGTAGAGACCTGTGAACATGATTCTCTGGGATTTGCCTCTAGTGTCGACCTGACTTGGTCTAGTGTCGACACTACTTGACCATTTCTTCATCTTTTGGCTTAGGGCTTGGAGCATTGTGTCGACACCAGTATAAGGTGTGTCGACACTACCCTTGGAAAAATGTTTGTCCCTGAGAAATAAACACATAAATCATTAGTCCAATGTATTATCATGAATATAAATGATAAATGTGTTTGGAAACATGCTTTTTGAATATTGTCATTTCATGTGTGATGTATTTCACATGTTCCAATTATTGTGCATTAAAATCACAACTTGTCATCATCAAAATATAGGGGAAATGAATTGTATTCAAACTCAACCCAACATAACCTAGTAGAGGTAGTGAATCACCCAGAAACCGACACATGGATCAAAGCATAAACAAACAATGCATACCTTTAGACGCGACGTTCCACCACGGCACGACCTGGTCGCGTCCTCACAATCCGTCACGAAAGAGCCCGAAAACTTACAATAGAAGGAAAAGGAAAAAAAACCCAAACCCTAGCAGGATTCTAACATCCAAAAAACACGAGAACGCATGGCAAAGAAGCATGGAACAGGCAAACAGAATTCATAGGAGCAGAATAAGGCAGAGAGAAGAGGAGAGGCACTGACATGCTGTCGCATCCTCTTAGGACGACGCGATAGTATCGCGTCCCCACGCTACGGTGTGACACTAACAGAGAGCAGAAACGCAGAAAAAAACAAAACAACAAAAAACTAACAGGGCTCTAAGAAGATATCTAAACAAGGAAACATGGCAAGCAAGTAGACTAGACTCACGAGGGTAGCACTGAAGGTCTCACCGTGATCGCCAAAAGGTGTAATCACGGGGATTGTGCGCCCCCTAATACACGCAATATTGTGCTCAATATAAAGACATGGAAAAGAGGATGTGAATGCATCTAGATAGTTGCCTAAGAATAGAAATAACACGGGCTAACTAATCTAGGAAAAGGAGAGAGAACACCTTACTGACCTGAGGTCGCGACGGGGAACCCTGTCGCGATGAAGCTGGTTTCGGGACGCCCTATAGGGGCGCGTCCTCGGTGTCGCGTCTCCATCCTCAGGCACATTCTTTGCAGTGGGGGAGAAGTTGGAAGGACCTTCTTCGTGCCATCCAGCCGGCCAGAGAACAAGAGCTCCTCGTGAGAACTAGCTTGAGTACCTGCCAAAACAACGAAAATAAGGAAAGGAACCCTGTTAGAACATATTAAGCATAGTATCCATCCAAAAATGAAAGAAGAGATGAAGCATGGTGGGAACAGACCTGGGGGTGGTTTTTAAACCCTTAGGTGTATAGAAAACGTGGGAAGAAAAAGGGAAATGAGTCCTATCCAAGAAAAATAAGAAAAATGTATGAAATGAAGAGGAAGGAGGAAGAGGAAAGAAGGAGCTCCGTATGGGGCGACTCCCTGGCGTGGTGGACGTCCTCGGATGCTCCAGATACTGAGGAAAGGTGGTGGGGTCGCCCTCTTCACTCACCAAGCTCCATTGATGAAAAGATCGTCATGGCTTGGTGTGAAGAAGTGTGGAAATGAGAGGGGAAGGGTTGATTTCGAGCTAAGTCCAGCTCACAGAAAATTTCGGCATCCCTTCGGGGTGAAACTCGGGGTCCCCCTTCTCTGAAGAAAATGGGCTTGCTTATATAGAAAATGAGAGAGAAAATCCCATTATTAGGTGATAAATACCCATATGAGAGGATAATTGTCATTAAAAATTGTGGGTAGAGTCATAGGGAGACTCCTAAGGGACCCTTAGCCCCAAACCACGGCCATGGGGGTTGGGAGGTTCAAATGGATAGAGATAAGGCCTTAAGGAGATAAATAGGAGGTGGTTGCGGAAGCCAGCTCACGCGGCTGAAGTCGCGACACATCGTAGGGGTGCGACAAGTGATCGCGAAGGCCATGAGGAACGTGACAATGAGGTCACGTGCATGGATATGCATGGGCTGTCGCGGCGGCCAAAGGGGTCTCGACAGAAGTAACACGGTACTACGACCCGTCGCGTTAAATAAAATCGATTATTCTTGAATTATTGGCCAATCACATAGGAGGATAATGATCATTAGGGCTCATGGACTCTTTAAAAGATAATGGACGGGATATTCATGGAAATTGGGCTGTTGATGGGCTCAAAGCAAGGCTAATGATGGGCTCAAGGTGAGTGACCAACTAAGGGCTCACTGGGATAACAAGAAATATAGTTCAACTTATAAGTCAGAATCTGGTGTCTACACCTGGTGGTCGCGGTTCATAATTGTCATGTTTCAACTAAGTTGAAGTATGGGAGGAGCAGTCGAAGTATGGAAGTCTTTTAAATGCGATGACTTGACTCGACATGTTTCATCATAAAGGCGACCATTGTGTCTGTCGCGATTCACATTTTTACCCTTATAAAAAGACCCCCGTAGCCACACTTTTTAAAAGAGCATCCATACATAGAGGCGAAGCCTTGCTGTGTTCCAGAGCCTTCAGACTTTGAAGTTGAAGAGAAGAGCCTTTTAGGCTTGCTTGGAGTGTTCTTTAATTGAAGGGGCGATGCTGCGGGCTTTCAAGTGTGATTGGAGCATGGACAAGAGTCTTCTTCCTTTTAACCTCTACTGTGCTTGGAGATCTCAGGTTTTTCCTCTTCCTTTTGCTTTTTAATTCTTCTTTAGTGCATGCATCTCCCATCACATAATCATCATAGTTTCTTCACTATCATCACACACACATCATTCATCTCACACCTATATTCTTAGGGGTTTTAAAACACCACCACAAGATGTGTTCAAGCCCATGCAAGGTTCCTTTTTAATTCTTTTGGATTTCATGCTACACAACTTGATCTAATCATTGATTACATTTATTTGTTTGTGTCTTTCTTTGCAAGGTAACCAAGAGCTAAAGTCTTCTTCGTCAGTCGGCCAGTTGGAGAAGTAAGAGTCAACCCACCACTCAACTTCCATGATCTTCGAGTGAAGGTAGGTAACCTATCCTTCTCTCACTCCTTCGACACCCACGTGTGTCTGACGATCACACTCCATCTCTAGTGCACACACACACTTCTTTCTTCTTTCTCTCTATATCATCCCACCATATATATTCATATTTTATCTTTCTTTTAGTTATTCTTTGTGGTGTTCTAAAGCACGTTCACAAATTGCGATCACGGTGAGACTCTTTTTATTTTAATTCTTGGTTACCACTTTTTCGGCACCCACGTGTGCCCCTCCATAGACACCCACGTGTGTTACTCCCTTCGTACCCCACGTGGTACAGTTTCCCTCCCCTCGTACCCCTTGCGGTACTCCTTTTAAAACCATTGTGATTACCAAGTTATGTATTTGTTACTTTTTTCCCATAAAGTTTTTTTTTTTTTTAAATCATCATCTTACTCCCTCCCCCCTTTACTTGCTTTCACTTGAAGAAATCATCATCATATGACCCTTACTTCCTCAATTGGTTGGCCATATATCATGCTTGCTTGAGTTACTGCTTTCATTTAAACTCTCAGGTGCCCTTTTATTCATGACGTGTTTAGACATTGCGTTTTGTTATTTGTGAGACGGTTTGACCTATCACATTTCTGTGACAGATAGCACCAGAGGGACTTGTTGCGGCTTTGACAGCTTCTGTGAGCTCTCAAATCGCGACCATTTGAACGATCACAATTCAGTTGATCCATGATGTCTGAACCTGTCGTGTTTTAGTCTGTTCACAGAACGCCAAATCTGTTGTCATTTTGCATTACACCTGCATTACTAGCCATACTTGGCTGAGGGACCTCCTCCCTCCTTCTCCTAAGATCTAAACACCCTTCTCAGTGAAGACAATCTCTCCTTGGGCATTCCATCTCATTGGACTAGAAAATCCTCACCGGGACCCCCGTAAGTCTCTGAACCCTGTGGATTCTCTCACGGTGGACTGAGCAGGTTGTAGTACTCGAAGACCTGAGTTAGAGAATCCCATTATTGTATTGAAGGACTATGCTTAGTGAGCCGAAGTTACTCTCATACCCTGTAACAACCCAATTTTAAAATCCTAAATCAATGGGGATAAATTAGTAGACAAGATTGAGTAAGGTTTCAATCAGAATAATTAAGGAGCCAATCAAAGAAGTCTGAGGATGAGTGGGAGATCATAAAAGGGGGTCACTAACCACCAGCACTTCGACTGGTCAAAATATAACACAGTCAGCCGAAGTAGTACTTCGTATATGATGAAGTACCCATCGATTGCCTTAAGTAATCAATGTTTTTCTTTAGTAATCAATGTTCCAAGTGAACAATCAATGTTTTCCTTTAGTAATCGATGATTTATATGAGCAATTGATGTTTACCTCTAGTAATCGATGTCTATATGAGAAATCGATGTTTTTCCTCAGTAATCGATGTTCCAAGTGAGCAATCGATGTTCCTTCTTCAGTAATCAATGTTCTAAGTGAGCAATTGATGTTCCTTCTTCAGTAATCAATGTTCAAATGAACAATTAATGTTTTCACCAATCAATGTTGGTCAGCAATCGATGTTTTTCCTTCACCAACCGATTGTCTTTATGTCAATCGATTGCCCTATAAGTCAACAATCGATTACCCCTTATGACAGTTGATTACCTTGTTACCCTAAATCGATAGGAGTCTGCGTATTGATTGGCCTTGTTTGTCAATTGATTGACCCTTTTTATTATGACCTTTTAAACAACAGTCAATGGGGAATTTTGTTCTCCAATTGATGTAAGTTTTTCCACAACTGATTGGTGGCTTCATCAGCAATCGATGTAGCCCTTGAACACCAATCTATTAGGAACCTGGTCTCCAATCGATGGCAGCAAAAAGAACAAAGAGTTATGAAATGGACATGGGTGGTCCTTACTACTCCAGTCCTTTTCCTAGAGATAAGTCAACATAGACATGTCCTGGTATCATGGTCTATCCTTTTTCAGACAAAGTCAATGTTAGGTATGGCAGGTTTGGTTTGGGCATGGCCTATGTATGGCTAGATTGGATTTTTTTTTTCTGTACCCTTTTTGTCCCTTCTGTAGAAATACAGAAAGGGTCCTAAATGGGACCAAAATACCCTTTAAATAAGCCATATGGCCCCTCTTATCTGAACTTAATGCCTTCTTCTTGTACCTAAAGGTAGTTTGGAGCCTTTCCACTGCACTCCATTGGCCTTAATCTGAGTAGAGCCAAGGTAATGTTGGAGCTTGAGAGCCCCTTATACCCTTCCTTTAAAGTAGCTGCTGAAGAAGCTTGGAAGCCTGACATAATGGAGCACTTTGGAGCTGGAGGATGATCCTGCAGCTTGGAGCTTGAAGCTTGGAGAGCTTGGAAAATCTTCATCCCTTGACCACTGCTTCAACCTGTTGTAGCTGGACTTCAAGGAGTTCTTCTTCCTCTAAGCCTTGCATCAAACAATAGGAGTGGATTTGAAGAGCAACCAAAAAGGGTATGTTTTCTCGGGCACAAATTAAACTACTTAATTCTTGTTCAGAGTATCATTGATTCTTTCCATTGTAGAACTTCATTTGATTGCCTCTGATTTGCCTAACTTCTATCTAGTAAGGTGTTTAGGATTCCTTGATCTTACTCCATCATAAGACCCTCTAGTGTGTCCCATTCTAACTAGAGAGTGTAGGTTTTCTCAGGCACAAACTAAATGTCTTATCTTGTTCTAAGCATCCTTGGATTTTTCTATGTTAAGAACCTATGGAACATCTCTGATTTACCTGAATGTCCGACCAGTAGAGTGTTCAGACTTCTTGACCCTTACACCTTCGCAAAGACTCACCTTGTTTCAGCTTGTTCCTGAGGAACATGACCCTTGTTCCTAGGATGCATACCCTTAGTTCTTGATCTTTCCCAGAATAGGAACCCATTTGATCTGTCTATTGGTCCCTGCATTCGGAACCCTTAGATCGGAAGTGCAACCTTTGAGTTTGATCATGTGATGGTTCTAACAACCTCTTGTTGGGATCCTTGTCTAAGTCTCTTGTCTACTTCGATTGTTCTTCTTCTTAAACTTCGATTGGCCCTTTGTGGCAACTTCGACTGGCCCTTCTGGCCACTTCGACTGCTCATTTGAACATATGACTATCTGTGATTTGTCCATAGAAGAGTAACCTGCATGACAGTAACTTAGGTACCTTGCACATATTAAAAGTGGTAAGAATGTGAAGATTATTCTAATGACTCCTAATTTGACTTGGATCTATTCCCATGTGATTAATCGAAACTCCACCTTTGAATCAACTTGCCCTTGAATCTGAAAGCAAAAAAAATGTATAAGAACCTTCTTGATCTTGCTTACATGAATTGATCCATCATGACTATTTCAATCCTTACCAATCTGTACTCTTGAAGTTCTTTTATCTGAGCTTATATTATTGGCTTCTATGACATCCTGTTGGGTTTACATGGATTCATAATTGAGATGTTTGTTTTTGATGATGAGCAATCAATGAGCATTTCATGCACAATACATTTCATGTGATATGTATGTGTGAAACATGATAAGAATGACAAGTCAAGCAAATGTAATCAAGAATCACATGTTTAATTTGATTATCTAAATGTTCACATTATCTCACTAAGAATGTTCTTAAATGTAGGTGAGATTGCATGCAAGACAATGTACCAAAACAAGAGCAAAAAGATCAAGAAAAGCACAAAAGACAAGTACCTGTCGACAGCACCCAAGATGCATGTCGACAGCCCTGCACAGACAGATCTCATAGGGTACTGGCAAGGTGTACCTGTCGACAGCCCCACTGATGCATATCGAAAGATCTGCACAGACAGAACACACAGGCTCCTGGCAAGGTGTGCATGTCGATAGACTCAATCACCTGTCGACAGATCCACATAGGGAACTATCTTTCGGAAAGCCAGTCTTCTGCCTTTTTCATTTCTGTCTACATCTGTCG